>BLAZ01000569.1:646927-649427 GCA_014633955.1 Acropora tenuis
ATTAATTTTGAGTGAGCTAAACGACTGCTACCGCGGTGCCGCGGTGCCGTGGTCGATGAATAATTAATTTTGATTAAGTTAAACGACTGGTGCCGCGGTGCCGTGGTCGATGAATAATTAATTTTGAATGAGTTAAACGACTGCTACCGCGGTGATACGGTGCCGTGGTCGTTGAATAATTAATTTTGGGTGAGTTAAACGGATAGGTTTAATGGATCAGTGATGAAGTATCCGTATCCTTTGAAAATAGTTAACGGAGGCTCGTGGATTATAGAAGGAAGTATATTCGTATGGAGCGCGCTTGTTTCGGCACATGGAGTAAAGAACGAGGTATATACATGTGTAATGCGTGTAGGTTTAATGGATCAATGATAAAGTATCTGTATCCTTTGTAAATAGTTAACGGAGGTTCGTGGATAATAGAACGAAGTATATTATATTCGTGCGTAGCGCGCTTATTTCGGAGTAAAGAACAAGGTATATACATGTGTAATGCATTAACTGTTGGAAAAAGCGTTTGCGATCATATGATTTACAAAGGTAGGATATTCGTCAGATTGAAAAAAGGGTAGGAGTTATGTATTTTGTTTTATTGTAGTTGGCGTTGTTAGAAACAGGCATCGACGCGCTCGATTAAGCAACGGAGTTGTTATTCCTATCGGCAACTACGGGACTACGGGAGCAGCATTACAACACGACTGCGGTACTGCGTTAGCAGTGTTTTAAAATAGCCATTTTGTGGCTGGGTTTGACGATTACAGGACTGCAGGCGCAGCGTGACAACACGACCGTGGCACCGCGGTAGCAGGGTTTTAAGTTAGCCATTTTGTGGCCGGGTATTCTGCAATCTAGCCCAGACTTTTTTCCTTCGAAAGGAAAGGACCCAGTGTTAACTCAAAGTACTTCGCTCAGTGGCATTTCAACTCAACAAAGGCCTCAAAACCATGAGCTCTCCAACTAATTAGTTCATTTTCTCGTCTTAGTCTCGTTTATAAGTAGTCATTGGTTTTAATTTAAGTCAGTTTTTTATTGGAAATTTGTCACCAAAAAGTCGTGTTAAGTCAGTGGAAAAAAGAAAAAAACTGTAAATGTATTGTTGGGGATCTCTCAGAAGACCAAGAAAAGAAAAGATGTGCAAAATGACCAACATTCCTTAGCTCACTCTGATGAAGGGTTAATGGTCATGATCCCAGCTCCTTAATCTTTCAACAGTGGTTATTTGATCCTTATCAACTTGTTTGATGCAAGATTTTTCTGTTTCACTTCCTCAACAAATATTATGGTACCACAGTTGTCGCATTACTGTGTTGCATTAACAACATACGTATTATAGTCATATTATCTTACATATCTACAATTGGAATTTATCGTCAGTTCGTGCTACATCAATGTAACTTAATTTTATGAACTTCTCAGGAGAGCAGGTAGAGTGTTTGGAGTTTGTTATAATTATATTCTAGTGTTATTTCTTTTTCGAAAGTTTTGAGAAAGCCATCTTAATACCACTCAAAAACATTCTGAGGTTGGGTGTAAGTTATCGTTTTACCATTTTGTACCCTACTTTGGGATTATCTACTTCTTAAATTCTTTTCTTTCGATAAGAACTCCTTGCCCACATTGATTATAGTTTCAATGCTTGAATGGATAATAAGGACACTGTTGTGATTCAGTAATTTGTTGCCCACAAGATAGTTGGACACTTTGCGTCTCCTCGGACGGAGTTTCTGGGTATGCAACAACAGTTTCACTGGAAACTAAACCTTCTGAGGCAAATAAGCCAATGTTATTCCTGCTGTACATTTTTGAATGTTTTCCAGATTTTGGATCCGTTTCATGTCATCGTTGCTGGACATAAATCTCTTCATTTGTTTCGACAAGGAAAAATGAAAACAAGAACACTTCATTCTGAGATTATTTTCAACCTGTCACCTTCCAACAATGTGAGTATGGACATGAAGATCTAAAGAGATTATGACTTATGTTAAGCATTTTAGAAATTGTATGTTTGGGTGAATATTTGGACATAAGGAAAGCAGAAATCTGGTTGTCCATTTGCTTTCATTTTAATCCACTATGACTGAAAGTCTTTGCTTGTATCATCAGGAATTTTCTCATAAAATCTCTGCCCCTATACTCTCCAATTTAATTTCTCAATTCCTTTTTAATGAGATATACAGTGTCTGTATTTTATAAAATCATTACAGAGTTAAAAATAGAAACTATTGTTAGTAAGAATACTAGTTTCTTGCTCTTTAGTCCAAAATGAACATTTTTGAGCTTTGGCTAAGACCTGATTAGTTTTGTTGTTTTGTTCTTTGCTAATGTATCAGATATACTGAATTGCATAGTTTGTGATGGGAATCAGGGAAGCGTTCCCGATAAATCTGGCCGAAACACCTCAGACTGCGAAAGGAATTTGGTGGAACATGCTAGCTTTCTTCTTAGCCAGATCTGTGGATACAGCTAGTTAAAAATAAATAATGGTATTTCTCTTCGAGTT
>BLAZ01000569.1:777700-785200 GCA_014633955.1 Acropora tenuis
AATAGTCTTTAAATTTTAAACTTATGGAGTACAAGAAAGCACAGCCATCTTTCTCACAGACTGCTCAATGCAATGTAAAAACTTTCAGTCATTTTTTATCAGGCCTTAAAACTTTTTCTTTTTTCATTTAAACACAATGTCATTTTCCATTGTTTGCCCCAAAAGCACCTAGGCTTATCGAGGGGGCTTACAATAATACGATAATCTGGCTAAAAAACGAAAAACAAACAAACAAACAAAAACAAACAGGACACAATGTTACAACAAATAAATTTACATAGTTGCAAATGTATTAATTAAACAGTTTAACAGTGGCCATCGAAAAGCGATTAGTATTGATTATAAAAGTCTGGACTTGGCGGAATAAAGCACAGTTGATATCATAATTTACAGATTTAATGCTGTACAAAAGAAAATTAAGTTTATAAGCATCTTAAAACTTTGCTACATGTGATTTTCTCTTGTTATTTGGTTTGTGATTCACTGCAATAATATTATAACACTGAAAGACACAATCACTTAGCAGAACTGATCCAAGTCTGTCTTGCTAACATAGCTAAAAGGTTTTCAAAAGAAAAAAAATCAAAATATGACAATTTTGAATGTACATTCTTAACTTAGCTACAGTATATGGCACAAAGTCAAGGCTAGAATAATCGGGACATTCTTCTCAGCAACTTCACTCTGTTTGTTAACAAGAAAGGAGTGATAAATATGACTTTTCTGTTGCACTTGAAATAAATACTAATCCCAAAGTTTCAACTAATTGAAACTTTTCAGTTGCAAAAGTAACTCATACAGTAAATAATTTATGACTCAGTTACTCTCGCAAGAAACTGAAGAAGGTATATTTATTGTCAGAGCCTTATTGTCTCCACAGCGTTCAAGGGTTGGTATCCGATCGACCGTGTTGAAGAAACAAAGAAACTCAATGTGCAAAAAGCAAAAGAGTCATGCATGATAGAAAAACGAAAGTCTACCGTGTTAACCAGGCAAAAAAAATGGCTTTGAACAGATAAACTTACATGTAACTCAACTGTTCAAATAGAAAAAAAACTCTGCTGTTGGTGAAAATTTCGTAATCAAGAAAAACGAATATTCTTCATTTTGGTCTACTTTGAATTTACCCAAAACAAGTTACTGAAGATTGATCTAGCACATCAGAAAGAAACTGAAGAAAGTATATTTATTGTCCAAGCCTTATTCTCTCAACAGCATGCAAGGGATGGTATACTTTTGACCGTGTTAAAGAAACCAAGAAATTTACAATGATAAAAACAAAGGAGTCATGCATATTAGAAAAAAAGAAAATCTCTATTGTGTTGACCAAGCAAAAAACAACTTAGATCAATAGTTATTGTTTCATGCACATAAGTACATGTTAGGTTATCGGGTCAAAAATGTGAGGGTGTGTCAATGTGCCACATACCTGCGTTAACCTTATTCCCTGAAATCGTATAGAGAGTCATAATAATTTTTTTTGTAGGCACTATTTCTCACCATAATAACATTATTATTGTACTTCATCTGCCACAGTAAGTGAAAAATCACTCCAGTAATTTCTGGCCAGAATCCTGCATATAATCTGCTGATTTTTCAATCAACAGACACCATTGCATGTAATAAAAAGGAGCAAGTAATGTGATACCTTTTGAATACTTATAATTTTCTGGAAATTTAAATCTGGATTAGTTGCACTCCTCTATTAAATTTTTTTCATGGGCAACATTTTGCACAGAAATTTGATAAATTCGATTGTTACCTTTGTCCACATTTTCTTATCAATAAGAGAGCATTTTTAGCAAAACACAAAAATACAAAGACTTTTTGCGGTTTGGGTTTAGGGTTAAATAGGAGTCGCACGTAATTATCTCAGAGCTTGTGATGAGGACTGATTAAATAAGCTGTTTGGCTGTGATCTATGCAAGATACTCCACTTGAGCAAGAAAAGCTTATTACTTTGAATTGTGTATGATTTTCTTCAGTTATACACCAGAGCAGGTAATCTGTCATTGCTTTTACATCTTAATGTGAAAATTGGTTATCGTGGATAATCTGCGATCTTGGTAATTGGTTGGAAAATACAAAAATGGAATATGAACACCAAACCTTGGTGAAAGGTCTCCACATTGGGAACCTACCTAAACCTCACCTCTTTCACAGTTTTAAGAAGTACGGAGCATACACTATTTTTCGGTCACATTTCTCTCTTACTTATTTTTACATGAAATATTAGCTGTGAATGCAACAATACAGTGGCCACTTTTTAGCCTTTCTGCATTTGCTCTCTTTGGTCAGCAATAACAGTAGCATTACTCTCAATAAGTACAGTTGCATTACTGCATAATACGCAACACCAAAAAGGAAAGGGAACTTTTTATAAGTTTAATGTTTTGGAGAATACTAACTGTGCTTTAACTGCATTGATTCTTTATCAAGTGTTCTGTTACTTACAGCATCCTTTTGCTGAGGAGTTGCTGGTGTTGGGACAAATTGATGTTGTTGCCAGTGTTGCCACATCTTCTGGTATTGGTGTTCATTCTGCTTGCGGCCTGCAAAGAAAGCATTACTTTAAAACAGAAAATGAACAAAGCAAAAACACCACATGTAATGTCGATTCTTCTACTAATGTGATTCCCTATTAGTAGAGCAATTCTTTGGTCGTTTCTCTGGCTAACACATACAAAACTGAAACCGGTTGCTTATCGTCTCTCGTCTGCCATGTTTTATCATTCCCAAAGTGTATTGTGCGGTAGTTATAGCCCACACGGTCGCCCACACATGTAGTTTTACCGCCATTTCCGCGGTTGAAAGATGCTAAAGCGACTTTTAAGATGGCTTCCAACGCAAAGAAAAAAAGATTGAAACCGGACACGTTGGTTAAAGAACCTTTAAAAAATGGTCTTTTTGTGAAGATTTCACAATGGAAACAGATGATGACAAACAAATCTCTCCCCTGAAATGTAAGATTTGTAGCCAACATTTCACGTGAGAACATTCACTTGTATGCTTCCATCTTAGTTCAATTGTTGAAACACTTTGCCTGTTTTCATCCTCGTATTTGAATTGCAATAGTTTTATAGAATTAAATTAGAACCCATTAATTTTGACGGAAAGCGAAAAAAAATTACTGAAGGGTTCCCATGATCTCTGGGAACGGAACCGAAGAGTTGTTTACCACAACATTTGAAATTCTAGGGCTTGTTTTTGGTTAAAAAGTAAAAAGTTCTCTGCAAATCTTTTGCGCTCTGATAGTAAACTCAATGTTGTGTACAATTATTGTCAGCCGACTCTATTGGACACTTTCAGCCATTTAATGCAGCCAACATCAAACTACATTGGCGTTCTACTACTATATATAATTTTATATATATGGTCAACTATCGTAATCGCTTAAGTCCAGCCTAGCACTTTCTTTATTTGTGTACCCTCGTGTGGGATCTCAGGCCAAAGTCTGATGCACACAGGTGGCCACATACTGGGCACTCAGTGGAGTGCTCTGTACAGTTGGTTCTAGCTCTTACTGCTGCACCTTTTTCCACTTGCCTGGGTTGCCTTTCATTTTCATAAGCTTCTGTTCCTTTGCGAGTAGCTTGCCTCCATTCAGACCTGTTTGTTGCCATAATTTCCCATTGTTCTTCATCAATGTCACACTTCTGGAGCAATTTTTTCAGGGTGTCTTTGTAGCAAAGCTTTGGCTGTCTTCTTGATTGATGGCCCTCTCTCAGTCCACTGTAGAAGAGCCGCTTTGGTAGCCTGTTGTCCTGCATGCATACGAGATGTCCAGACCATCTTAGCTGAGACTGTGTTAGCAATGCATCTATGCTTGACATCTTGGCTTGCAAGAGTACATTCAAATTTGAGACTCTGTTGTACCATTTGATGTTTAAAATACGTTGGAGGCAGCACTGGTGAAAGTGATCTAGAAGCTTAACATGCCTTCGATAGGGAGTCCAGGACTCGCAACCATAAAACAATGCAGTCAAGATTACTGCGCACTTCGTCTCCAGTTTCAAGCCCCTTTCGTTCTATACTTGCTGGTGGAGTCTGCTATAGGAAGCAGTTGCCTTAGTGATGCATTGAGATTGTTGGAAGAGGAGAGGCTGCTTCCAAGGTAGGTGAAGGAGTCAACATTGTTGAGGACCTTACCATCGATCTTTATTTCAGGCATGTTCGCTGTTGATCTCTTTGCAGGTTGAAACATCACTTCAGTCTTCTTGATGCTTATCATGAGTCCAAAGCACCTAGTGGCCACAGACAGGGAATTTGTGAGTCTCTGAAGGTCATCGTCCATGTGAGCAACGATAGCACAGTCATCAGCATACAGGACGTCAAAAACAAGACTTAATGATTTAGTGACCTTTATCTTTGCCTTCAGGCGTTGAGTGTTTTAGATACTTCCAATACACATTTTAATCATCTAATCATTTATCTATCATCTATCCTCTAACTGCATTGTTTTGAGTTAATTTGGCAGTCTACTCGAACATTACACCGTGACACCTGGTGCATTGATGATCACTGGTGATTTCAACTTACATGTAGACAACAAATCTGATTCTACTTGCATTAACTTTCTTCAACTGCTGGAATCTTTTAAGTTGAGGCAACATGTTTGTGAGCCTATGCATCCTTCTGGCCATACTCTTGACCTTATTTTTACTAGAGAAGGCCCTGTTTCCGTAACAGAGTCAATTTCATCAAATCATAATCGCGTTAACAGCAGTCTCAATCTCATTAAAACTCACCTTAACTAAAAGATGTATCTCTTCACATAAAATTAAATCAATTGACATCGAACAACTTAAACCAGACATTTTCAACTCGCTCGCCTGGAACACTGGTATTTCCCATGATGTGAATGATCTTGTTTCCAGATACTTCTCGGAGTTAACAAGTATTCTTGATATCCATCCTCCAACTAAAGAAACGTCACGTCGTCGTGAGACCTGCAGTGCCATGGTACAATGATCAAATCAAGGCCGCAAAGACATTAAGGCAACGCCTTGAAAGACGATGGCGTCAATCATGTGACCCTCTTGACAATAGCAGCTTTATAAAACAATGCCATGTTGTGACTGGCTTTCTTTGATCTTCAAGATCAGGCTACCACAAGGATCTGATCAACAGCCATAGGCATGATTCAAGAGAGATGTTCAATACCGTTGGAAAATTGTTGCATACTAAACCTGTGACAAATACTGTAGCAGTCAATTTCCATTACATAGTTCAACAAAAGACCTACCTGAGAAATTTATGCATTTCTTTGATGCCAAGGTTAAAGCTTTCCATCAAGAGCTGATTTTGAAGCATGATGATAACACCTTTACTATTTCTGATGAAAGTAACATCACCTGTAAATTTGAAGCTTTTAAATCTGTCTCTATGGGTACTCTACTGGCCTTGATAAGACCATCCTCTGGAAAGTCCTGCGATTTAGATCCTCTTCTATGGTAAAACCTTTGCTGAAACTTGATCATCATGAATTTAAGAATTTTTGTCCGATATCTAATCTTCAGTTTCTGGGAAAGATCATTGAGAAAGTCGTGGCAGACCAGCTTATCAATTACTTGGATAATAACAACTTCCAATAAGTTTACCAGTCGGCATATCAACAGAGACACAGTGCAGAATCTGTTGTAATTCACATCCACAATGACACTTTGACAACTGTTAACAAACATCAATCCATCATCTTTTTACTACTGGACATTTCCACAGCTTTTGATACGATTAACCATGATCCTTTACTCTCCAGACTGAAGTGTCGTTTTGGTATTATGCGCCATGGCATGTGATTGGTCTTCATCATCTTTTTCTGGACGACATCAGTTGTTTAAGTTAATGACGTGTCATCAACCTCTTATGTAATAGAAAAAGGCGTGCCACAGGGATCAGTGTTGATTCTGATTCTCTATTCCCTTTATGTTTCACCTTTAGGCGATATTGCAAGAAGTCATGGTCTTTATTTCCATTGTTATGTAGACAATACTCAGCATTTTATTGCCTTTAATTCAGCTGATCCTGTTGAAACAGAGTTTAGAATATTTATACTTGAAACCTGTGTTAATGACATAAATCAATGGATGTTACACAGCAATCTGAAATTGAATGGCAATAAATCTGAGTTATTAGTTATTTCTTCTTCTTGATGTCTAAAGCCAACCCTAAATTCTATTTACATTGAAAATAACAATGTATCAGCAGCCCCATCAGCAAAAAGTATTGGTGTAGTTTTTGATGAGGCCATGTCACATGTTCCCCACGTCACCAATATTTGTAAGACTGCTTGTTTCCATCTTCGTGCCACACTTAAAATACATCAGTTCCTGGGCAAAGACTCTACTATCCTGCTCCTCCATACATTTGTTATTTCAAGACTTGATTTCTGTAATTCCTTATAATTTGGCCTTCCTGATTACCTCATCAGTTGACTTCAACTTATTCAAAATTCTGCAGCTCGTCTAGTTTTTTTTGTGCACATAAACATGACCATGTCACACCCTTTCTGGCTAATCTTCACTGGTTACCAATTCAATGCAGAATTAAATTTAAGATCCTCTTGATGACCTTTAAGGTTTTATGCCGTGAAGCACCATCATATCTACGTGATTTAATAACCCTGTATGTTCCAACTCATCATTTATGCTCACAGAACAAACAACTCTTACACCAGCCTGGTTTCATCTTAAAAGTTACGGACAGCGTGCACCTATAACATCTGCTGCATGCCTTTGGAATGATCTCCCTTATAACATTAACAACTCAATTAATATAAATGATTTTCTAAATAAATTAAAGACACACCTTTTTAGCAAAGCTTTTGCATTATAATATATGATTTCTATTACATTTTTTAAGAGTAGATAATTAAAATAAGGTGTGAAATTGTAAGCCACTAGTATTGCAAGGATGTAAATATTGTAATTTTGTAAAATAGCAGACAAATGCTTCCACCACTCCTCTCCATGAAAAGACTGTCAAAAGTTTCATTTGCTTCACAGTAATTAGATACTCATATCACATACAGTACACATAATCAGATTTTTTTTTTGGCATAGTAGACCCTGAGGAAGGCCGATTTGTGCGGCCGACATATGTGTCAACTGAAGTTGTGTCATCTCTTCATTTGTGTTCCATTTTATTTCTTGCTTGGAGAAACCATGTACACAACATTTTATGCTTTTGTGACTTATATATATATATATATATATATATATATATATATATAATATTATATAAAGTTTATTTGTTTCTCATAGATTGTTTTCCTTTTTGTGACTTTTGCCAGCAGAAAGCAGAGGAAGAGATCACACAGACTTTGTGTTTTGGATACATGACTCTATCATCTCTTCTGAAATGTCACTTCATGCACCAGCAATCTATGGAGTGATTACTTCTTCCAATGGACTCTTTACACAGACAGTAGCTGTAAACTCATGGATTCCTTCTGCCATCTACTACATACATCCACCTCTTACTTTACTCAAGGAAACATCA
>BLAZ01000569.1:804117-806617 GCA_014633955.1 Acropora tenuis
TCTCGGTTGTCTCCTCTGCTCCGGGAGCTTTTTCTCTGGGTAGTTCAGTTTTCCCCCTCCTGAAAAACCAATCTTTGATTTGATTTAAAATGATTTCTGGTCTCCCCAACAAGTAGAGCACTGGTGCTCTGCAAGATAAGTTAAAGACTTAAATGGATTATTATCATTATCTGTATCAATTAAGGAAACTTCTGGATAAATCAAGTGGCATTAGTGGGGAAGGAGTTTACATTGAATTCTGTTATTTGTTTAGAGTAAGGAAACACTTCTGGATCTGCCAACTTGCCTTATTTTCTTAGCAATATTCCTTGCTTGTTTACGTGTCCACCTCCTCACATTTATGTCTGACCAACCAGGGGTGGTGGTGTAGGTGAGAACTAAGGGATTCACTCTCTCTCTCTCCATCACTAGAAACAGATTGTGACCACTGTTGATATTTTTAATTTTTTTCTCAATTTACAGAGAGCCATCACAGCGCTGCAACAAATGGAGGCTATTCTAGAAAACATGATGGAGGCTTTTATACTTGTTAAGAAGAGAATTTTCTTTTTCGGCTTTTTCAACAAGTTTTAGTTATTATTCCGTCCTCATAATTTACAAGCCTATCGCTTGTGGACATCATATTGTTTGTTAAAATAGATAATTTGAGGTGACAAAAGCTCTCAGCTATGGTGTTACTTCATCTTCTACTTTTTGTGTTTTTCTTATGCAGAAAAGCAATCTACATATGACCAGGAGCCAATGAGTAGGACCACGCTACTCCACTGTATTCCTGTCATGGTGTTTTCATACACTGATTTACTTTTAGATCAAATTCTCCTGTGGGAGTGCCATGACCAACCACTGAACTGGAACTACCTTTCTCTAAAAAAAAAATACCAAAAATAGATTAGTCTCTAAAAATGCTGTGACATACTAGTGTCCATGATCCTGACCTCTGCCTATAACCACAGCACTTAGAGAGAAAACCCTGCACTGAATAAGGCACACATTTTCATGTGCACAACCCTATCTCCTTACATTCCAAAATGATGGTGTGTTCCTTCTGCTTTGTTTTGGTTCGCACAGAACGTCCCCAGGGAGCCCTGCACTGAATAAAAAATACACATTTTGGCCTGTACAAGCCTTCCCCCCTGATCTGAGCCAACGTGACCCCCTATCTTCACTCACAATGACGTCGTGCTTCCTGCTGCACTGTTGTGGTTCGCGCAGAACTTCCCCAGGGAGCCCTGCCCTCAATAAAAAATACACATTTCTGCCTGCACAACCCTTCCCTCCTTACCTGGGCCAACGTGACCCCCTATCTTCACTCACGATGACGTCGTGCTTTTAGCTGCACTGTTGTGGTTGGCGCAGAACCTCCCCAGGGAGCCCTGCACAAAATAAAAAATACACATTTTGGCCTGCACAACCCTCCCCCCCTTACCTGGGCCAACCTCACCCCCCTATCTTCACTCACAATGATGTCATGCTTCCTGTTGCACTGTTGTGGTTGGCGCAGAACCTCGTCAGGGAGCCCTGCACTGGATAAAAAAATATAAATTTTGGGCTGCAAAACCCTCCCCCCCTTCCCTGGGCCAACATGACCCCCCTATCTCCACTCACAATGACCTCGTGCTTCCTTCTGCTTTGTTTTGCCTCGCACAGAACGTCCCCAGGGAGCCCTGCACAAAATAAAAAATACACATTTCGGCCTGCACAACCCTCTCCTCCTTACCTGGGCCAACATGACCCCCTATCTTCACTCACAATGACGTCGTGCTTCCTGCTGCACTGTTGTGGTTGGCACAGAACATCCCCAGGGAGCCCTGCACTGACTAAAAAATACACATTCTGGCGTGCAACACCCTCCCTCATGACCTGGGCCAACGTGACCTCCCTAACTTCACCCACAATCACGTCGTGCTTCCTCCTGAACTGTTTTGGTTTTAGCAGAACGTCCCCAGGGAGCCCTGCACTGAATAAAATTGTCCCCTTTTCTACCTGCACAACTCTCCCCCCCTAATCTAGGCCAACGTGACCCCCTATCTTCACTTACAATGACGTCGTGCTTCCTTCTGAACTGTTTTGTTTGGGCAGAACGTCCCCAGGGAGCCCTGCACTGAGTGAAAAATACACTTTTTGACCTGCAAAACCCTCCCCCCTGACCTGGGCCAACGTAACCCCCCTATCTTCACTCACAATGACGTCGTGCTTCTTGCTGCACTGTTTTGGTTGGCGCAGAAAGTCCCCAGGGAGACATGCAGTGAATAGAAAATACACATTTTGGCCTGTACAACCCTCCACCCCCTGACCTGGGCCAACGTGACCAGTAGGGTGAATGCATTTTAGGGTCTTTGAAAAATTTGCGAGTGGTTATTTATTCCAAATTGCACAAGAAAAATCATGTGCTTACTTATTAATAATATACATACAAAAATTTGGAGATGGTTAAACAGAAGAAACTCACACGTATCACGCAATCAGATTTTATTGGCCATCTGTGAGTTTCTTTGATCAT
>BLAZ01000569.1:1026974-1031974 GCA_014633955.1 Acropora tenuis
GCCATGGCGACCACTCTATTTTTCATTGCGAAAATAAATATGGCTTCGTAAACTTGGTGGCTCCTAAAGGAGCCACTTATTTAGGTTAAGGGAGAAACAGCATCACTTGTACAATATAGATACATTCGTCGAATTTCAGAGGCAACCTATTCCCCTCACGCCACAGGTTAGCCATGACTGGAAGGTACTGTAGCACCGAAGTCTTGTTCTGCAGGTGGCTTCCAACTCTTTTACTGAGCCAGTATGATCACGAATAACACGATCATGTTCTCGATGGTCCACGGTCTCTCAACTCGGCAATCGCCACAAAGTCACGCATGGTGCTCCTCGGACATCCAGCGAGATGAAATGCATTAGCCATGCTGCAGCAGTTATCAGAAATTACCTGAAGGACCTTCTGGTACCGACTGTGAATATTGGAAAGACTGTGAGAGCTGACATGCCCGATCTCTGTCCCTGACTGTTGCTGCTGGTGGTCAGATTCCTGGAGATCGTTATAGGTACGGAGTGACTGAACCTCTGCCTTCACATCTGCGATTACCTTTTTCACCTGCAGAAGTCTTCTCTCCATGTTCTTGATTTCACGAGGTTGGCGAGCTCTTCCATATCAGCGTCCTGTTCTGCCAAGTCCAGCGCTAGTTCTTCGTTCTGCACTTTCAGGTTTTGGAATGCCGTCCCAACTCGCTCATGCTCTTTCTGCAAAGCTCTGTTGGTCACCACAGGACTGTTTCTGCATCCCCGCCTTCTTTGTTTTTACTAGGTGGAGGCTGCTCCGAACAGGAACACTCACGATTATCTCTGTGGCAGACGCCACACTTATTTTTGCAATGAAAAATAGAGTGGTCACCGTCGCACACAGTACACTTTAAAATTCTCTGAGACATATTGTTAATGCAATTGATAACACTTTAAGCTAAAGACTTCTAGTACACTATCATTCGGATCAAGTAAACAATAAAAATAAGTTGATTGGTTAATAAACAACACATCTGATTGGCCCAATTTGATTAATAAAAATAAGTTAATTGGTTAATACTACTGAAGGGCCAGATTTACAAACCCAACCATGCATTCAATTCCCTAAACCCAAAAGGAATGACCTTGCTGGTAAGACACACCCCAAATTTAAGGTCAAAAATTGTACCAAAGGATGAAGCTCATACGAAAGTTCAATGGTATTACTGAATGACATTGCATGGATTCTACTTGTTGCACAAGCACTGAAGTTTGTCTTTCAAAGTCAAAAAAATAATTAAGACACTGAAAAAGGCACTAAAAAAATTGTCTTTATGTAATTGGTCTTAAAATATTTATTGAATTTGGATTTTAGAATCCTAAGTTTTATTGCGATTGGAGAGTCACTAAAAAAACCAACATTCCCTAATATTTTTCCAATAATTCTAATGCATGAGAGTAACACACACTGGTATAGATTCACTCGACTATAATATTTCAATAATAAGACCCTGTGTACTTTTACTTGTTCTAATGGTCCTTCAACCATTAGAAAGAAAAACCTTCCAAGATTCGATGAGAAGAAAAAAACAGAAACTTTATTCATTGTTTAAAACATAGATGGCAAAATTACTGTAACTGATGTTAATGATTAATAAGAACTACCGGTAGTGCATTAACAAAATAAAGATCCCATAGCACTTCAAGGCATTAGCTTAGAGTGCTCTTTCCAATCAAGTTGGAGATTTGGCTTCATGAAGAGTAGCTGCAACATGATTTTGAGAGATCACCTGCATGATTATGGTAGTTCGAATAGTTATTTCTACAGTAAAGAATTTATGAACAGTTTCAAGTTACTGAACTAGTTATAACTAATTTTGTTCACATTTCTTTACTAATAGTTTTAAATAATCATTATATATGTAGGAGCACAGCTAATTTGAAAACGAGTGATAATTAATTTTCAACTTAGCTGTGCAAAATTATTATTGCATGTTTAAGTTATTACCATGGGTGAGTAAATTTATCATGATTATTAAAACTATTACTGCTACTCACCATCTGCAGATTGCAGTAGTTCAATTCTCTGTTCTTCAATAGTTGAATCCATTCCTTTTGCTCGCATTCTCTTCTTTGAGTCTGCGTGAACCCTATTAGTATTAATTACAGCGCAGATTAGATTAGTTGTATCAAATTGCTGAGCGGCCCGCAGTCATGTAGCCAAGTCACACCTCATATGTAAATTAGCTGGCTATCTTTTACAAAAAACTCTGGATATAAATGAAAAAACTCAGAAATAAAAGGTAACTTTAATTAGTAATAGCATATATTGCTGCAATGCTATATCCCCTTGTTGTCATTAAATTGGGAGAGAAGTGTATGAAGCAGGAACTGAGTAATAACAATCTCAAGTAGAAGTTATGCAGGCGCTTTAAATTTCCATAAATTAGTACGAACAGGTCAAACTTAAAATACTGCCTTCTTCAACAGCTTTGACCGCTCCAAGCTTGTTCAAAAATATATTTCCAGGAGAGAGAAAAACGATAAGTCTCGAGGTTCAAAAAATAGCTTAAAAGGTGCTGAATTTCAATACCTGAACGAAGAAAAAATCGCAACCAAGGCTGCAACGATATCCACCATGCCGAATCAACCAAAAATGAGCCCATATTCGTTTGTACAGCGGAAAAAAATTCTGTCATGTAAGGCTAATCCAAACATGACGGAAAAATGGTACTGTACCTACTTAATTAACGTTGAAAGGATTCCAACCTGATTTGATTTCTCATTTGTGTTTCTATTTATGATCACGACTACCGACTCTAAGAAATTAAAAATCAAGCTAGGTTGAAATCATTTTAACTTTTAACATAGACTCTCATATAGTTGTCCTGTACAAGTTTCGTAGATAGCATTCCCACAGGGATGCAAACAGTTATCCCCAGTTGTCCGTAGAGGTACTTAAACATCCCTAGTAATCCTTATTCATACTTATTTAAGCATCCTAAGTCATCCTTAGCTGTACTTAAGCATCCCTGTCTAGTCATCTTTAGCCGTTTGTTAGATCAAGTCCCCAAGTCATCCTTAATGGTTAAAACAACCTTGTCATCCTTATGGACACATCTATAAAATTTTATGGCCTCGTCTGCAACGACTATATAATTTCTTAGCCGTGACACCCTCCTATTAGCTTTAATCAAGTCATGATTTACAGAACTAATGTTACCTCTGTTAACCATTTGCACGCGTTTTGTAACCGACGGTAGGAATTAATTACAGGGACGTAATACCCAGAGCACCTAATTACCAAAACCGAAAAAGATTTTAACGATACCTACGGACGTGGTGCCTAAGCGTCGCGCTGGACGATGTTCCCCGAGATTTCAGCCCGGTGATCGCCTTCTGCTAGAGCCGAGTTTCAGATGCTTGTGGTCATTAGACAACTAGGCATGGAGGGAGAGAAATGTGTACCCCTTGACCATACGTGACACATCCCTTTCATGTCCTCAACGCTGTGACTACCAAGAATCAATTTCTGTATTTTCAGAAAACAGATCGAGTTATTTCCTCAATGTGGTAAGTAAAAATGTGTCTTAGTGCGGTGTGTATTTGACAGTTACACATGCGCTCTTGTAGAAACACTAAATTCAAGGCCCAGAGCGGTTATTGACGTCGTTGTGTGTTTTACACGATGGCCGAAAGGCAACCATAGCCCCTTTATCAGGAATGATAGATCCCTATCCTACGGCGAAGCAACTCAATAGTTCCTTCTTATAACCTATAATGGATGGATACGTATATTCATCCATTCTAATTTTTTTTTACCTCTAATGATCAACCGCAAGGATTTAAGTTTCACGCTTCTTGATTAATTGTTTTCAGCAAAAATAATGACGTAAGTTTGTTTTGTTTCGCACACAATATAGATGCAAATGTGCTGCGGTGTTACATCTTACTTATTCATGAGAATGATATATTCCGCTTTTGTTTAGTATTAACATGAATTATGAACGTTAAAGAGTGCTCTGTAGGTCTGTAGCCTTGTAGCAAGAGCGAGGAAATTTGATGGGGCTAGGTGTTGTGAGAGGCCTTTCGTGATGTCAAAAGCGGGGACTTTTTTAGGTTTGGAAAGGTTAGTGTCAATATCTTCCTCCATTAACTAGGGTCATCTGGTCAAAACTCTTTATAGTGCCAACATCAAAACTTGAGCCTAAATTTTTCCAAGCATTGATTGTTGTATTTAGAACATAGGCATAAAATTTTGAGCGACGAACTGCAGCGTTATGGCATGAACGCAGCAGCCGCAGTCAGAGCGCGTTGACGCTTGTAATGTAAAATTATAAATGATTATCGCTTTGCTGAAATATGTCAAAACAGCGAGTCTCTTGAACATGACATGTTCTCTAATAGTTGACATAACATTTTCGCTAATTGTTAAGCATAGGCTTGTCTAGTGAGCTTTTCTCCAGCTTCGATTTCGAATACTTACACGCTTTGGACAACAGGAAAACGAACAAATCAACAGAGGGGAATAAGTTCTCCGTGATCGGTTGAATTGGGGAACGGTACACAAGGGCACAAATTCCAAAATGTATTCTTTCGATTCATCGGACCAACTATTTACTTCTTTTAAAATAGTGTCCATTATCGGTTTGTTATCTTCAGCTGGGAATAAAGTTGATAATGTATTCCGATGTGCAAGGAGACGGTAAACTTCCTTCTTTTGTGAAGGAAATTCATTCCAATTTGTATTTCAAATACAACAAAAGAAGAAAGATGATGCTAATACAGGAAATTTCCTGTGGAAAATTCCTCTATTTTCAGCCATGAAGATTCCAGAGATTGACTGGCAAAGACTTGTAGAAAACTCTTGAACAGAACAGTCTGTGAAAATAACATATAAAAGATAAAATATCTTCAAATCGTTTAAACTTGGCAATGATAAAGATATATTGTCAATGCAAATGATCCTTGCAGTTATGAGGGTTACTTAAGTAGCAGCGAGAAAGGCCTGAAAAATTTAGGTTTGAACGGACCTTGTGCTTTCG
>BLAZ01000569.1:1066076-1068576 GCA_014633955.1 Acropora tenuis
TGAGATTCTTTTCCCTTCAAGGCAAAGGTAGAGAAAAGAACATTATTTAAGGCTCAAGAGTACAGAGTTCCCAAACATTTTGGACTTTTACTGACAACGATGACCGAAATAATCTACAAGAGCATCGAAAGGAGAGCAGAATTGTCTTCATTTTATTTTCAACAAGTAGAAATGTCCAGGGGTGCACTCTGTGCGTGATTTCATGTCACTGAAACATCAATTGCGGCGAGAGGTACAGACAATAAAGGTCATGATGTGTTTCGCTAACTGCCGCCATCAAGTACACACAACAATAATCCTAATATTAACTTTAAAAGCAACCCTAACATAAATTGTAACCCTATCGCGTTGTAAGTGAGTAGGTTCGCTTTCACATAACGGATCCTTCGTGGCGTTTATTAAAATTGAGCGAGCATCCCGTCGACTTATAGTCGGCTATGCCACGCTGATGACGCTTTCCATAGCCACCGCATTGTCCAGATGATATGGTTGTGAGCATATTTACAGTGATGGCCACACAACGGGGCTGCTGTGCGTGTGCTTTGAACCTTCTTTTTTGTCATATCTAATCACTTTCAGTCCAGGCCGTAAGTGATTTTTCGGGTCCACCCATTTTGTCTGTCAGCGTTCACCCATCGGTATATCCTACTCGCACTTAATTTTCACATGCCGCATGCATGAGTGTCTGTGTGCTCATAACCTCCCTATCTATCGAAAATGAGTCAATTTTCTTTTTAAAAAATAAAACATACCTTCTTCTCGCCCTGTCCTTGAACACGAAGACAATTACGAAGGCGATCATCCCTCCCATCAGAGCAAATACCACTATAATAGAAACCACCCATTGAGCTCCACCATCCTCTCCTTTATTACCATCATTACCACTTTCAGCAGGAGGTCCCATGGTGGGTTCTGCGCTTTCTTTACCACGGCCTGTGGTATTGGAATGTGATGCGTCTTTAGAGTGAAGAGGGTGGGTGGAATGCGCATCTCCATGATCACCGGGGTGGGTGGGGTAGGGTGATACAGATTCAGATGTGGAATGCTCGACAGCAGCATTTGCGCTTGTTGTTGTTACATCAGCTGAAGCGCTGCTGCTGATGCCTGATAACTTCATCGTGGCCTCCGTCGTGCTAAATTTCACTTCTTCGGACGTTGGCGATGTTTTAGATGACGTCACAGCGGAGGCAGATGACGTCATCTCATCTGCAAGTTGAGATGAGGATACAATTAGAGTTGAGTAAGCAGCCTTACTTTCTGTCGTTAGCAACAATTGCAAACCGGTAATAAGAGGTGAAGATCTTGGTATTTGATATGACGTTACGATATTCATTGGTCTATATGACTTCACAGAACGTGAAATTTCTAACGAAAGCGATGAACTTGATGATGTTAAAGCTGCCGTTGACATCCTACTGAAGTCTTGTTTCGTTGCCGTTACCGAAGAAAATGCTTCATCGGCAAGAGGCTTAGACAAAAGAATTGTTGCCTCTGTCATGATCTGAGACGTTTCTGATTTAATCTCTTGACTTAAGTCTTCCGAGGTAGCACCAAAGATTGGCATGGATTGGGATGACGTTACCACATGGTTAACGGGTGTGACAATTGGAGATGACATCATCATTGTATGAATTTCTATATTTGGCAAGGCGACTGAAGGGCTGGCTGCTATTTTAGGTTCACGAATCTTGGTGGAGGCCATTGCACCTGCCTTTATTTCCTCTATTGTTGTAAGTCCCATAATCGTTGTCTTTTGTGTTTCAATTGTTGGTTTATCTTCTTCCGTCGCTGCTGCTGTCGTTATTGGTGTTGTTTCTTCTTTCTCTTTGATGGTAACACTAGTTGTTGCTTTTGTTTCAAGCAACGGATGATTTGTAAGCACTTTGCCTAAAATGACGAGAAAGTCTCGCTTAAATTGAACAAATTTCTTAGCGAACCATCAGAGGTCTAATCTCCTACAAGAATACTTGCCTTTATGTAAAGAAAACCTTTTTAGTAGCACAAAGTTGAAAATAAATTATGTCCACGGAAAAACAAACGCTTGCAGTCAAAAAATAAACGACTTTCAATTTAGTTAAAACATGCGACAACTTTTATTTATCTGCATGGAATTTCCCTCATATTTCTCCTTTCAGCTTCTGCTTATCCAATTCACCAGGCATGCCATCGTCAGTTACGTTTCAAAGCAATCGATCTGATTGGTTTATAACTTAAGGTTTAATCTGCAATATACCACTGAGAATGTTTTTAGAAAAATGGTTAGAAAGTGAAAAAACTAGTCTTTCCAAGTTGAAATCTTCTTAGAGAGTTTGAACAATAACCTTAAGACGAGAGCGTCGACAGTCCAGGCACGTTTTATTTTGAGTGTGTCGAAAACTTACTTCAAAATAGCTATGAAGTGACAAGAATCAGCTATAAAGTGACAAGAATCAAGTCAACTTGAGATACAGAACTGTTCAAGCCTTCAATATTCGATGAACTGACGCATGAAAAACCACGA
>BLAZ01000569.1:1123317-1125817 GCA_014633955.1 Acropora tenuis
ATACTAACGAAAATGGGCAAACTTTGAGAGGACTGCTTGAAAACCACTTGGCACCTCAGGGTGTACATGAGGATTCCATGTCTCGCATCCAACCTGCTGTGCAAAACGAAGAAATTGTAGTTGGGAAAGGCAACACATCACCCAGCCCTCCCATAGTAAAAGATCAGACCATCATGGAGAACCAAGCCAGTCAAGGTGAAGGTAACGTGTTGTCCTCAGACACTCCTCCCATGGAACAAGATGGTAAAAACTCTGGTTCCTCGCTAAAGTGACAAGACCAACAGAACAAGTGAAACACCACAAGCTTGGTGGAATGAGGATAGAAACTTGTTTGCTTAACGACAATAAAAAGACGATGTGAATTATTTCCGTTACCCGTTACGATCCTCGGATGTTGCATTTATTATATTTTTCTTGTAACATTCCAAATACTCGTCGCATGCACAATTATTTAGCTTAGCACATTGATCTTGTGCTTCGTTTTCTTCACTTTTTACTTGACGATAGACCACTTTCATAAATTGCGGCGGATTTGTTACCCCTTTGTATTTATGTTAATTAGACCTACTGGCCTCACTTTGGTTTAAATATTCTTTTGTATTTTGCCCACGGCAGCGAGGTTTGTAAGGCTTATTTACATTGAAACAAAAGCATATTAAATTCAGTCGCCATTAGGAAAGCGGTCTATAAGCAAAGTGCAAAACGGGACACCCCAGGGGATACGGCACGGGTGGAAGTGGGGATTCTTTACTTTCCCTCTCCCACTGCTTGTGCTTATATTTACACAGAGATGTTAAACAAGTTTATTTGTCGCAATATTATTCTTTCCTCTTTCATAAAATGTTAAATTGCGCACAGTTTACAATGAGCAATTTATTTTTGCTTAGGTTTCTTAATCTTTGCCGCTCCTTTGTTTACTCAAGGAAAACTAAGTCTGCATTTTTTTACAAAGATAGTAGGGAGTTTAAGATCAACGACACGACCGTAGCGACAACGCGACAAAATTTGCATACTTAATCGACAAAAACAAAAGTTTTGCACGCCCTTCACGTGCTTTTTTTAATTCCGTGCATTTCTTTCAAGTTCTCGGCAAATCTGCGACGTGAAATGACCATTTCTTAAGTTTTACAGAGAACGTGAACACTCAGGCCCAAATTTGAACATTCTTTTCTAGCGTTGACACCGCACCTCTAAATTCAGTTCCCGGGTAGTTCCGCTAGCTTTCAAAAGTTAAACAAACTGACATAATAGCTAAATAGATCGAAAAACTCGAACTTGCAATTTCGAGCGACGTTTTCGCGACTGTCGCGTCGTAGATCTTAAACTCCCTAGTTAATTGCTATTTCAATCGCGGGCTTTTCTTAGCTACGTATGAGTTTGGTTTGAGAATTTTGACTAATGACTTCATGAATTCAAGGGATATATGTTAAAGGCAAGAATGAAAACCAAAAACAAAAACAGACTCGCCTTTTAATTGGAACATTTATTTCACAGTTTGTGTCGTTCTTTAGAAACACGTTTTAATAATTTCTCTGATGTACACTGTATATTTAAAGAAAAATGAAGTGAATGAATTTGCAAGTCTGAGTGACGTCAGAGTCTGGATATTTAGTATTGTAAAGTTTACCAGCACACAAGGGCGCTGACCATTCAGTTCTCATTTCGGCAGAACTGCCCCGTTTCAGTAGCGGACCGGTAAAGCCTGTCGGTCAGTCCTGTCAAATGGCAAACAGTCATAAATGATAACTATTTTTGTGGCTACGCCTTGATGAGACGGACGCGAAGCCAGTACGCTATGGTGTATGTCCGTGAGATGTTCTTCACTAAAACTACATCCCAGACTCTCTCTTTCTCTCCTTTTTGTCCATTTTATAGGGGGCTGTTTTGTCAATGTTATCATTGTCTACAGCGGGGAATTCGGCCTTTCTTTACGTTGGGAAAAGCATGTGCATTGTCATGTTTAGCTTTGAGCACGGTTTCGAATGGGTTTTTTCTTTTTCTTTTCATTCAGCAGCGACTTTTCGTATTATTTGCATTGCCTTTCTCTCAGGCATACTTCACTCAGACAGATGCATGTGCGAAAATTTATAGATCTCGATAAACATTTCAACAGTTCTCATCCTTTGTTGAGTTTCTTTAGCAGTAGCCACGTGCTGTCATGGAGTGCCTATTTATAACAAAGACAGGGAACCAATCTTTTTTTTTCCTTTTTGATAAACGAGCAGTCACATTACGTACACGAAATTCGTTTTGCGTCTTCATCGAAACATTTGATAACATGTGTGAACTGGGTCTGCGTGTGCTTATGTAAGGGTTTGCTTTCAACGCGGTAGTTTGCCAAATTCGCAAGCGTCTTTCGTAATTCTGTGTTAGCAAATTCGTTGCTTAGCAAGGAGGCTTCTTCGTTTTGATTTTGTGGTTGAAGCTATGAAATGTGACCTATCAGATGTAAGCTACTTTTGAGCAGTGGTTTCTTGCTGTTGTTTATTATAATTCGCAA
>BLAZ01000569.1:1143317-1148317 GCA_014633955.1 Acropora tenuis
TACATAGATTTCTGCTCAATCTGCTTTTCAGTGGAAAAAGATGTTTGCCTCAAGATTTCTCCTGCATCAGAATTGGTTAAAAGGAAAGTGTAATGTGCGCACTTTAGAAGGTCACACACAAGGTACTAAGTTCAGCGTTCCAGTTAATTTTTTCAAGCTGGGGTTATGTAGACCATTTGGGGGTTAGCAATATGACGAGTCAGCAGTGGTCCTTTGGGAGTGGAAGAGGGGGTAATGAGGGCTCACATGTTCACACGTTGAGTGACACATTCTGGTACAATTTTTTTGTAGTATCGTGTTCTGTTTTGAGGTCTATTACCCTTTTACAGTAAGCTGTAATCTGTTGTAATGAATTTAGTTCAAAGATAGAGAGATGGCACAAACACTCTCTTGACTAAAAGGTAATGGTTTCTTCTTTAACTTGAATAGTCTACATAAAAACCAACTACAAATTGCTCTCACAGAAGTTTTCCTTTGTGTCATGCTTGTCTTGCAGTTGCACTAAGCCTGGTGCTTGGTCAAAACACTTGTTTTGCTTTAAGATTGCGCGAAAAAGTATCAGAGTTGACATTAAAAGGCAAGCTAAAAGATTGGAAAAAAACCAAAGCCTTGTTTTACAAAATTCTGAATTCAAATTTTCAGTGAGAGATTAATGACAATCAATTGTGGACACACCCAAAATTTCAGCAGTCTCTGGCCTCTATGATCAGGGGCACATTCTGTCAATAAGAAGGTCTGTGAAAAGGAAGAAATTGATTACGTGCCAGGCAAAGATGCACATGATCACCTTGTGTCAAAGTTCTTGTTTACAAAGGAATGAAGTACAGGCAAGAATTTAATCTAAGAGTTAACTTAGCTTTTAGCCAAGAAACTCCTGCCTTTTGTTTTTTAATTTTGCTGCAATGTTTAACTTAACATTTTACATTTTCATCTGTTGGGTCAGGAAGCCTTCTTTGTTCGGCTGTTTACCCAAGATCTGTTACTTATCTGGAATGCTAAAGTTGCAAGCCAATTAACAAATTGAAAAGATGCCTTCCACTTTTAATTGCTAAGTAATGCAATATCACATAGCCCCTACTAAGGGCATGAAACTGGTGCTAATACAGACACCAACGTGACCAAATTTTCCTCCTTGGTGATCGAAACCTGAAAGTACAGATTGGCAACTAACGCTGATGCCTTGTGAATTGCAATCAGTGTGTAAAGAGAAATTAGTGACAATGATGAACAAGCATTCAAATTTCTCTTTTAAAGATGACTGTTTCCAAAAAATCAGTGCTGGAAAATATGTTGCCATATTTTGGATTCAAGTAGCTTTTTGCATTGTAAGTGACCCCTTGTGCCCTATTTTTGCAAGCGACCAACTTTTTTTTTAGGAGCCAAGTGGCTTTTGAAAAAAAAGTTAATTTTATGCCCTGCCCTAGTGGACTTTCAGCAGTCTTCACACATTCAATTGAGACAAAGCCTTCAAGATACTCTCTTGTGGAGATGCCCCAGGAACTCATCTAATCAGTACTGCAGATCATATTGAAAGCCCCACCCTTTTTCAAGTTCCTATTGCATCATTGACAATCCCCAAACTTTTGTTTCTTAGGTATCTCTTGCGTTCAGTTTGACGACACGCGCATTGCTAGTGGCTCTTATGACAAGACCATCAGAGTATGGGATATTAAGAGTAATGAATCTGATGTTGTGCTGACACTGGCTGGACACTCTGGTACGGTACGGTGCTTGGATCTCAATGGAAACCGACTTGTTAGTGGCTCTGTTGATCGTTCCATCAAGGTGGGGATGTGGAATCAAGAAATGGTCATAGTCCCAGTTGTTTAAAGGATGAGTAGCACTATCCATATAGCTCCATTAATTTTGTGGAGGGCTGCATAGTCCCATCCAATGGATAAATCACTATCAACAGGATAAGTATTGTCAAAACCTGTGAAATTGTCCAGCAGATGGTGAGTTATCCAATGGAGTGTGTTGGAAACCCTTTGAACAACTGGGGTTTGATGACTCTGACTTACATAAGTGATGTTGACGCAAGAAATTTCAGTCTTTGTCATCACTCTCCACCCAGTTATAAATTAGCACTGCATGTCAACTTACTGCTGGGGATAATTCTACAATGGATGATCATTTTATTCATGAGATTGGGGAATTGGCAACAGGCTCAGTTGGCTTCAAACTACATTACATTATTTTACATTGGGGCCTCAGTGGCTTGTACAGTGTGTGACTTTACCATCCCATGGATGAAATAAAATTTTATCATTGATTACGTTTTTTATATTGGAAGAGTGTTAACATCTAGTTCTATTCAGAACAGATTTATAGATTTCAAGTTTTGATATTGGTCCTTTAAGGTGTGGGATTTATCATTCAAGTCATACTGGAGTGGTGCTTCATGTAAGGTGACCATGATTGGTCACATGCACACTGTACGCTGCCTACAGGTAATGTTTGCACATGGAAGTTGTGCTCCTGAGAAACAGGAAACATACAATCTAAGCTTTTTTTTCCCTAGAATTAAAACAGACAACATTTCATTTGCTCTTTAAGAGGTCAATCAGTATGCTTTGGAAACCAGCTGTATCCATGAGTTTTGTTTAACATTGCTGCTGGAACAGATTTCTTTCTAGTTCTTTAGCTTCCTCCGTCAGTGTGACAGTGACGATATTAGAAGGCTATTGTCACCTTTTTTCTGGAGATGGTTGGATATGTAATGAAAGATCTAGGCTAGCCTTGCCAACCATCTCAACTATCTTAATTTTTTATTCCTGTGGAGAGGTTTGGAGGGAGCTTTCATAAAACTCTAAAGCCACAGGAAGAGCAATGAGTACCTCAATCTTATTACTATTGTCATCTGACAAGTTTGTGTGCATTTTAATCCAGGTTGATGATGAGAAAGTTGTTAGTGGTTCATATGATAAAACATTGAAAGTCTGGGACATAAAAACTGGGGACTGTAAGCTTACACTCAGGTAATTAGTTATATCACTTTCTCCTCTTAACTCTAACAGGGCTCTGAGTTTAAATAATTTGTTATAGTTTCCAGTGAAAAAAGAGTCACAAACCAAATTTTTCAGTGAGATATGTCAGCCATGTTCAGCACAAGGAATTTCTCTACCAGTCCAGCATCTTCTCAAGACCTGGTTTTAACCTCCTTAACCCCTGTGCTTGTCATGGAGTGTGTACTTTCATGTGTCTTTTTGGAGAAATTGAGCAGCGGTTACTTGTGAATAACAACCTGTGCCCTGCCTTTTGTAACAGCCACAGCTAATTTGCCTTAAATTGGATGGAATTAAGAGTACCAGTATTTGTCATCTACTTGAAGGCAAGAGAAAGATAGTGACAGCATTTGTAAATAAAACTGCTCCTGAGAATGTGTGGATATAGAAATGGCAAGAAGATGACCAAGATTCTCTTCACTCTCCATGGCAAATGAAGGGTGTCAGTTTGAAGCTCTGTATTATTGTCTTTTTGAGGGAGTAAAGGTGAAAATACCATGTACAATGGCTCTCTCACTTGTGGCCTTTTTTGACGTGTGCGGGTTCAATGACCAGCTGGTTCCATAGGTCTTTCTAAATTTCATTTTTATTACTGGTCTATGTAGCTGTCATTTTCAATTCCAATATCTGCCAGATTCTTGAGCCAGGAAATTTGGATGATGTCACTATATTCAAGAAAATTAATGTTCTCCAATCGTCATGCTTTTGGAGGAAAGTTCCTGTGCGATGTGGAAGTCAACTCACATGTGAAAGGAGGGGAACTTTAAAACCACTTTCTTTGTTGGTCTTCGAAGCACTAAAAACATTCAGAATAGTTGGTGGATTCCAAGGTGTACAACTGAGAAGTTCTTCCTGTTTTTCTACATTGTTTCCTTCATCAAAATTTAAAGTTTCAGCAAATGTAGTTGATTTGCATGAAAGCTCTTTTCTTTCATCAAATATTCAAGATCACAACTATGACGCCATCATGGAAACAATTCCTAATATTGTTTTCCCTCATTCTTCTACCTCATCACACGACATGTCTACGTTCTAGTCTACAACCATAAACTTAATTTGGACTCCTCGAGGTCAACCTTCTAGTAGTTCTGCCCAGCGTAATTATACAACATCAAAGCTCAAGATTGTCCACTTGAACATTCATTCCCTCTGCAGTCCGTCTGTGCTCATACTCACAAAGACATCTGATTCACTGTCACTGTCCTGAAGGACATTTCCCATTTATGCGATAATTATCTCCATCAGTTTAGGCTAAATGCAGGAAAATTGCAATCAGTCATGATTTGCGTTTCCTACAGACCGCCCGAATGTTGTGTGTCCTGTTTTGAAGAGTTGCTGAAACCCAGTTACATTCAAGCACTTGCCATGAGCAAACCCAATGCAGTGTTAGGAGGCCTAAATTGTAACATTTTAAAGGAGAGCCCAGAGAGCAAAGCTTTGTCTAATTTTTTTGTCTGAGACTAACCTGAAGCAGATAATTACAACACCAACAAGGATAACAGACACCCGTAATCTCTGATTGATGCCATTTTAGTCACATCTCCTGACCTGTCCATGTGAGTGGTGTTATCACTCTCGTATTAATGATCATTTACAAGAATATTTGAAGCTCAAGCTGAAACTGCCTAAGCCTCCACCATGTTATATTTCAACAAGGAGTTACAAGCATTATGACCCTGATCTGTTCACCACAGACTTAGCAACCAAGTCAGACCACTTTCGTTGGATTTTTTCAGTGGAAGATTCAAATCACAAACTTGCAACAATGACACTTTTCTTTCCACACTGGAAGCTGATGGACCAATTAAGTCTAGCAGAATTTGCAGCTGTCCCTGCCCTTATGCAACACCTGAAATTAAGGATCAGATGACCTTTATAGATCAGCTCTTTCGTTGTTACCGACAAAGATGAAATTCAGACATCTGGAAGGCCTACAAGGAAGCCTGGAGATCAGTAAAACAACTTCTTAAGAATGCCGAATGTGACCACATCTGC
>BLAZ01000569.1:1162914-1175414 GCA_014633955.1 Acropora tenuis
CATGGCCGTTTGCTGTGCACTTGATAAAAAGTGCAAAAATTGAAAGACCTCAACTAATTCAGTTATCCCCTGTTCTGTTTGATCTTACACTCTCTGGAGCTGGGGATATACAGTCACTGCTGTCTTTGATGCAGCAACTTGATGTTGTTAGTCATTGATGAACACAGTTATATCAACCAAGATTGTCAGACCAAACTTGCCACCTTGGTGTGATAGTGAAGTGTAGAGGGCTAGTCAACATGCAAACAAAAGAATAATTTATTGGTCGCCATTTTGGAATAAGGTGTATTGTTTTAAAGTACAGTACCTACCCTTGATTGTTTTTCTTGCACAAGCTCCTTTATTGAATAAATTTTGAAGAAGTTATTAAAGTGACAAGTCTATGATCCAATGTCAATATACCTTAGATTTAGTCTGTACTTTTGCTTACTGTTACTTCGTTTGCCATACTCTTGGAATTTCTTATGACACTTTGGTTAGTTTAAAATACCGCCTTTTCATCTTTCTTTTTGCATGTGGTTTTGATTAAATTATTATTGGTCTCCATCCTGTAATTCTTGAAATCTACCTTACTCATTGTTCTTGGCTTAAAAGAAAAATCAAAACAAAGTCAAGTTTGAGTTCAATTTTTTTTCTGTTCAAGTCATGTATTATTTTTTTTCTGATTTTCTGAGGATTAGTTATTTCTGACCAGATTCATTGGTTTCATATTCCTGCAGGATGGAGATTTATACCAAGATAAGTCAGAAGTCAAGTAAAAAAAAGGAAGATATTCTTTCAAATTGGAGGATGAGGGAAAGTGGGGTAAGAGAATATTGATTTACAATAATTATTAGCCTAGTCTTGTGTGCTTGCTGCTTCAAAGCCAGAGGCTTGAATTGGCTAATCACAGTCATGTAAAAAGGTAATGTTCAGGGAATTCTAACTTGTTGTGTTGTTGTGTTATGCTTTTGATAAGCTATCAACAAACAAGCTCTTAATTGAGAGCATTCAGAAAAGAGTAACATGATTATATACAATATTTACTTATTTATTATCTATTTGCCTTAAATACATAATTATTACAATGAAATTAATCAAGAAATACAGTTGAAGGTGAGAAGTCTCAAGAAGCCATGGAGGCTTACAGTATAAGGAGGACTCCCTCTCATTAATTACAACAAAATTTAAAATAAAAACAAAACTTAGCAATACTGTGAAACAAACAGGATGAACGGAAGTATTGATCGTATTTCACATAATTTATTCATTATCATAATGGCTTGACCCAGGCCATGCAGGAATAATTGCATTTTCATACTGGGTCAGATCTCGACCTCCCATGCACTCCTTATTTATAATTTGGGTATTTGGTGAAAGAATAAGATAAGCTTTTGTGACTGAGTGATTGTTTGAAAGTAATTAAATTATATTGAGTTATTGAATAGGTTAAGGAGCTCCACAAGTTTGGACCTTGGTACAAAAATAATAGTAACTTGTTTGATGTTTGCTCTACATGAGAATGATATAACTCAGTATTTCACATGAAGTAATTATGAAATTGGCTTCCAGTTTGAAGTAAGTTTTGAAAAGAGCAGGGTAGCATTCCATGATGGTACTTGTACATAAATGATTCAACATGAAATGAATGTAATCTATAAAATTAATATCCAATGCCAAGTTTTTGAAATAGAGGTTAACTTGGAGCCCTATAAAAAGCTTAGGTATTGCTTGAATAACTGGCTTTTCTTGTTGATAGATTTTAACAATCCCTTATAGATCCATGGCTTTGTAATTATTGCCAGCTTTTTACCTTTGACAATTATTTCAAGTAAATAGGAAAGCAGGGGTCAAATTTTTTTTTGTATTTTTATAAGAATAATTTGTAGGCAGAAGTTGCACCTCATCATCATCCCATCCTTTTTTTAAACATGATAGGGTCTAAAGCTCAGAGCTTGTGAGGTTGTGTGAAAATATTAATTACAATATGAAACTATAGTAAAATAGGGATAACATTTTGGCTTTTTGTTGTTATGAAATGTATGCCACTCCTTCCAGACAAAACTAATAGCAGAGCAAGATTCTCAAGATTCATTGAGAGAAAATTATTTTGTCACAGACACTTGTACATGCAGTGGCTTTGATGAGTTGCTAGAAAAATTTAATATTGAAAAGACAAAAGCAAGTGTCCAAAATACAATTAGCTCAGCTTTATTGTTTTTCAATGCAGCTGATATGTGGAGATTTTGTGGATATATTGAGGCTAACTCTAAGTACTTAACTTGTTATCAATTACTGTAGATGCGATAGCTGAAAAAAATGAAATGTAAGTTGCAACGAGTAAATTACGAGCTGAAACTGTCCAGGAAAGCAACAGTGAAATATGTGAAACTCTAAAGAGGAAAGGACAGCTTCACATAATGTATGTACTCCTGAACATAAACTTGAAACTTGACTTAAACTAAAAACTAATTGGTGCTACTGACAGCAGAAACGTGCTTGTAATAAGCAAAACTACAATGATATTAAAGGATTTAAAGGTGCAGGGAAATTATTCACTGAACAAAACCTAACAGAATACTGAACAACCTAAATATACAAGCATGACAACAAACAGTTAAAGAAAGGGAATGGATTGCAGCCAAAAGAACAAACGCAACTTTGAACACTTAGAACTTGAACTAAAACAACGACAATACATTGAAAAGTGACAGTAACAGGTATTTCAACTACTCGTGAAGAAACAAGAAATGAGATCGGAATTCCTTTAAAGAACTGTTGCATCCAAAAGCAATCGTCAAGGTGAGAAAACTCAAACCCAGAAAGACAAGGAAATAATGCAAGGAACCAGGAATTAGCAGCTGAAGTTTAAGCAAGACAAAACTAAAGTCTAGAATATTTGGGCAACTTTCGAAAGTATCGTGGATCACATGAGCAAGGGTGGCACAGTCGGCTAGTGCGCGGCCCTGATGCATAAGGTCCCGAGTTCGATTCCCGGATCTCACATCCTTGTTTCGACTTCTTTCCATTCAGTGTAGCTTAAAAGTAGCTTTAAATACCCTTAAAAACAGAGCATTGATGGGAAGAGGGGGGGTAAGATGAGCGCACCGTCGGCTAACTGGGAGAGTACTCTCAATGAGAGTAAAGGAACTTCCGATGTTAAATAACGTGTACCTTTACCTTTACCTTTGCCTTTACATGGGTAAAGTATAATATAATGATTGGAGCAAGGACCTCCTGGCAAGGCATTAAGCAGAAGAAGCTTGGATTCTCTGAAGAAGTTTACAAGGAAGCAAAAAGCATTCTTATGCCTCTATGTGGTGGTGAAAGGAGGCAATTTCTTCTTACTACAATAAAATTATTAGTCCCCTGGGAAAGGAAACATTCAGTAAATGGCGAAATTTTCTGAAATACGTTTATAAAAAAGTAAAAATAGTAAAAATTTCAAGTCATGTTATTATTTTATGGTTATTTTTTTCCTTTGTCTCAGATTAATCATAATCTGAAACAATGGGTGTACAAATCAAACCAGTCTTGAAAGAAAATTGATTTTATTCCCACAACATGTATTCATTTGCCCCCTGACCATCCTTTTTGAGTTTAGTAGAGGTCAAAGTCCTGCCGTATAATTTATGGAAAAAATGGTCTATTGATCTGCTTATCTAGAAGTGTGACATTAGAGGCAATTCAGTTGAACTTTATTAATTGCAAGAGTAGTTCCTTAGGGATGATCTTGGGTCAGTCATCCAGAAACCCAAAATCCCCTTTCACAGACTCACAAACAAAATTTAATCTAGCCCTCACCCTATTAATTTTGTAGATCAGGTGTTTGTGACCAGTGAATGCGTTTATTTTATGTATAAGTTATAAATTATTCTTTCTGCCATTTGTTAAAAAAATTATAAATTTTTTCTATCATAATACATTGTTGCATATAGGGTATGTATGGATAACTTAAACTTTCATTTGCAAAAAATAAATACCCTAATTTGTCAAGCAAATCAAACTAGTAATTAATCAAATCTAGATGAAAACTAGAACAAAAATTCAAATGCTTGTGTAATGGTCTTCTTACGGTACTTCCATACTGTATCATGTCAAATTTGCAAGGAAATTATTAATTCTATTTGGACCAGTTAAGTATTGCATGATGTCATTATTTTGTTCACCTGCAGTTTCATTCATACCAAGTTAATGGATTGCTTCTAATGGATGCCTTTTAGAGCACAATAATTATTTGTAAGAGCAGTTTGCAATTCTCTTATATTTACATCGGTACATAACTTTTCCTTCATTTCTGATTTAAGACCCATGGAAAAGCATCAAACAAATTTATTGTGTTGTATTTCAAAAATTAAACAAACATATTTCATTTAGTTGCCTTTATGGATTTTTCTCTATGCTTGCCACCCTTGGCACAGCATGTTGGCTACATTTGGGTTTATAACTACATACTATACTAGTAATACAGTTGATTATTATAGGATTCCTGCTTGCTTCTATTGTTTGCAAGTACAATCATTACTTGTTAAAACCTCTGACTATTACCATGTGCATTGTCATGACAAATGTTTAGAGAATAATTATTTTGTTGTGGTTTATGAGTAAAGCACTATTATTCCCATACCACTTTGATCAGAGGCTTAGGGGTGTATATCAATCACTGATTTTCTCTTTTTCTCCTCTAAGGTTTCTGCAGACCATTTCTCTTTGAAAATATTTGGATAATGGCATCAGCTGAGTACAATGACAAGCAAAGGCACAAAAGTGGCAGCTGAAGGAAGTGAAGACTTGCTTGCAAGTCAGTTCTGGGGAGTGTTCCACAAGCTTTGAGAGATTCATGTTTGTGAAGCTTTAGTAGAAGGTTAGCTAGAACAGAATTACTGTATGCCTTTTTTCCATTAAATTTTGTTCTTGTATGATTCTCTCTCTCCCTTCTTATTTTGAAACTCTTATTAGTCTGTATCTTACTTTTTTCTAATTTTATGCAGGATCAAGGAAGCAAGGAAGGCAACGTTTGGAGAAGAAGAGGATCAAGTGTTGGGGTAACCATTAGATCAAGTATTAGTTCGTAAAAGCTTTTTTACCCACTTCTTTCTACTTCACTTATTTGTACCTCACTTGACAGTTTCTTATTTCCTTGCTTTTTACTCCCTGGTTTCTACTTCACTTATTAATTGTTAAAGTTCCTGGTGTTGTGGCTGTCCTTTGTGAGTGGGTACAGCAGAGGTGTTCTTGCATGGGACTTAGGGTCCCTTTGGTAAAAAAAAAATTCTTTCTTTGAACATTTTTCCTTCTTTTTCTTGGTGTTTTTTTTGTCACGTTTTCATTGTTTGTCGTACTATTTCAATGAACTTTTTTCCTTCTTTTTCTTTGTGTTTTTATTGCACATTTTCTATGTATATCTTAGTGTTTCCATGGACTTTTTCCTTTTTTTTCTCAGTGCCTTTATGCCCATTTTTCCTTGTTTGCCTTAGTGCTTCCATGAACTTTTTTTCCTTCTTTTTGTTGATGTTTTCATTTCTCATTTTCCTTGTTTGTCTAAGTGTTTCATGAACGTTCCCCCTATTTTCTTTTTCTTAGTGTCCTTATGTCCATTTTTCCTTGTTTGTCTTAGTGTTTGCAGGAACTTTTTTTGTTCTTTTTCTTGGTGTCTTTATCTCCATTTTTCCTTGTTTCCCTTAGTGTTTCCATAAACATTTTTCCTTCTTTTTCTTGGTGTTTTCATTTCTCTTTTTCCTTGTTTGTCTAAGTGTTTTCATGAACCTTTTCCTTCTTTTTCTTAGTTTCCTTATGTCCATTTTTCCTTGTTTGTCTTAGTGTTTGCAAGAACTTTTTTTGTCCTTTTTCTTAGTGTCTTTATGTCCATCCTTGTTTCCATTATTGTTTTCCCATAGTGTTTCCATAAACTTTTTTCCTTCTTTTTCTTATTTTCCTTGTCCATTTTTCCTTGTTTTCCTTAGTGTTTCCATGAACGTTTTTCTTCTTTTTCTTATTTTTTTTATTTCCCCTTTTCCTTGGTTGTCTTTGGATGTGTTTCCATGAACTTTTTTGCTTCCTTTTCTTAATGTTTTTATTTCTCTTTTTCCTCATTTTTTAAAGTGTTTTCATGAACCTTTTTACGTCTTTTTCTTAGTGTTCTAATAATTTATGTCCATTTTCCCTTCCTTGTCTTAGTGTTTCCATGAACCTTTTTCCTTCTTTTTCTTAGTGTTCTTACACCCATTTCTCCTCGTTTGTCTTAATCTTTGCAGGAACTTTTTTTTTTGTTTTTCTCAGTGTCTTTACAGTGTATGTCCATTTTTCCTTGTTTCTCTTTAATACTGTTTCCATGAACTTTTTTTTTGTGTTTTTTGAGTGTTTAATTTATGTCCCTTTTTCCATTTTGTCTTTGTGTTTGCATGAACTTTATTCCTTCCTTTTCTTAGCATCTAATTTATTTTCCTTTTTCCTTGTGTCTCCTGGTGCTTCCAGGAACTTTGTTCACTTTTCCTTGTTTGTGTTAGTGTTTCCATGAATGTTTTCCCTTCTTTTTCTAAGTGTTTTTCTTACCCTTTCTCCTTTTCTCTTTGTGCTTGCATGAATTTTTTTCCCTCTTTTTCTTAAAGTCTTTGTCCAATGTTCCTAGTTTATCTCAGTGTTTCCATCATCAACTTCCTTCTTTTTCTTAGTGTTTTAGTTCCCTTTTTCCTTGTGTTTCTTATTGCTTCCATTAACTTTCTTCCCTTTTTTTTAGTGTTTTGAATGACCTGTTTCCTTGTTTGTCTTAGTGTTTCAATGGACGTTTTTCTTCAATCTTTTCAAAGTGTCTTTATGTCCATTTTTTCTTCTTTGTCTTAGTGTTTCCATTAACTTTTCTCCCTCTTTTTCTTACCCTTTTTATTGCACTTTTTGCTTGCATATCTTAGTGAACTTTATCTTCTTTTTCTCAGTGTGTGTATTTCAGTTTTTCCTTGTTTTCCTTAGTATTTGCAGAAACTTTTTTTCCTTCTTTTTCTTAGTGTCTTTATGTCCATTTTTTCTTGTTTCCTCTAGTGTTGCCATAAACGTTTTCCCTTCTATTTCTTAGTTCTTTATGTCCATTTTCCTTGTTTCCCTTAGTGTTTCCATAAACGTGTTTCCTTCTCTTTCTTAGTGTGTCTTTATGTCTATTTTTCCTTGTCTCCCTTAGTGTTGCCATAAACTTTTTCCTTCTTTTTTTAGTGTTTTTATCTCTCTTTTTCCTTGTTTGTCTAAAGTAATTCCAAAAACTTTTTCCCTTCTTTTTCTTAGTGCTTTATGTCCATTTTTCCTTTTTTGTCTTACTGTTTCCGTAAAATATTTCCTACTCTTTTTACTGTTTTATGTCCCTTTTTCCTTGTTTGTCTTTGTGTTTCCATGAACTTTTTTCCTTCTTTTTCTCAGTGTCTTTATGTCCATTTTTCCTTTTTTATCTCAGTGTTTCCATCGTCTTCTTCCTTCTTTTTCTAAATGTTTTTATTGCCCTTTTTGCCTGTATGTCTTAGTGTTTACATGAACTTTTTCCTTCTTTTTCTTTAAGTCTTTATAAATGTCAAATTTTCCTCGTTTATCTCAGTGTTTCCATCATCATCTTCTTTCTTTTTTTTAGTGTTTTTATTTCCATGTTTCCTTGTTTGTCTGTAGTGTTTCTGTGAACTTTTTTCTTCGATCCTTTTTAAGTGTCTTTCTGCCCATTTTTTCTTCTTTGTCTTAGTGTTCCATTAACCTCTTTCCTTCTTTTTCTTAGTCTTTTTATTGCCCTTTTGCTCGTGTATCTTAGTGTTTCCATGAACGTTTTTTCTTCAGTTTTTCCTTGTTTTCCTTAGTATTTGCAGGAGCTTTTTTGTTCTTTTTCTTAGTGTCTTTATGTCCATTTTTCCTTGTCTCCCTTAGTGTTTCCATAAACTTTATAAATGTCGAATTTTCCTTGTTTATCTCAGTGTTTCCATCATCATCTTCTTTCTTTTTCTTAGTGTTTTTATTTCTCTTTTTCCTTGTGTTTCTTATTGCTTCCATTTACTTTCTTCCCTTTTTTTACTGTTTTTATTTCCCTGTTTCCTTGTTTGTCTTAGTGTTTCTATGAACTTTTTTTCCTTCTTTTTCTTTGTGTGTTTATTTCAGTTTTTCTTTGTTTTCCTTAGTATTTACAAGAACATTCTTTGTTCTTTTTCTTAGTGTCTTTATTCCCATTTCTCCTTGTTTCCCTTAGTGTTTCCAAAAAACTTTTTCCCTTCTTTTTCTTAATGTCTTTATATTCATTTTTCCTTGTTTCTGTTAGTGTTTCAATGAACTTTTTTCCTTCTTTTTTTACTGTATTTATTTCTCTTTTTCCTTGTTTGTCTAAGTGTTTTCATGAACCTCTCTCCTTCTTTTTGTTGGTGTCCTTATGTCCATTTTTCCTTGCTTGTCTTAATTAATGTTTGCAGGACCTTTTTTCGTTCTTTTTTTAGTGTCTTTATGTCCATTTTTCCTTGTTTGTCTTAGTGTTTCCATAAACCTTTTTGCTTCTTTTTCTAAAGTGTCTTTATGTCCATTTTCCTTTTTAGTCCTACTGTTTCCATAAACTATTTCCTTCTCTCTTTTTAGTGTTTTATGTCCCTTTTTCCTTTTTTGTCTTTGTGTTTCCATCATCTTCTTGCTTTTTGTTCTTAGTGTCTTTGTCCATTTCTCCATCTTTGTCTTAGTGTTTCCATGACTTTTTTGCCTCCTTTCCTTAGCGTTTTTATTTCCCTTTTTCCTCGTTTGTCTTTGTGTTTCCTTGTTTGTCTTAGTGACTGCATAAACCTTTTTCCTTCTTTTTTTAGTGTCTTTATGTCCCTTTTTCCTTGTTTGTCTTTAATTAGTGTTTACATGAACTTTCTTTTCTTTTCTTTAGTATTTTTATTAATTTTCCCTTTTTCCTTGTATGTGTTTAATAGTGTGTCCATTAACTTTTTTCCTTCCTTTTCTTAGTGTCTGTATATCCATTTTTCCTTGTTTCCCCGTAGTGTTTCCACGAACCTTTTTCCTTCTCGTTGTAAGTGTCTTTATTTCCTTTTTTCCCTGTTTGTCTTAGTGTGTCCATTAACTTTTTTCTTTCCTTTTCTTAGTGTCTGTATGACTTTTGTCCCTTTTTCCTTGCATGTCTTAGTGTTTTCATGAACTTTTTTCCTTATTTCTCTTAGTGTTTTTATTGTCTTTCTTCGTTGTATATATGGCTTATTGATTCCTTGAACTTTTTACCTTCATTTTCTGATTGTCTTTATATCCATTTTCCTTGTTTGTGTAAGTGTTTCCATGGACCTTTTTCTTAGTCTTTTTCTTGTCCTTTTTGCTTGAATATCTTAGTGGTTCCATGAACTTTTTTACTTTTTTTTTGTCAGTGTTTTATATCCATTTTTCCTTGTTTGCCTTAGTGTTTCCATGAACCTTTTTCCTTCTTTTTCTTATTGTTCTTATGTCCATATGTCCATTTTTCCTTGTTTGTATTACAGTGTTTGCAAGAACGTTTTTTGTTCTTTTTCTTAGTGTCTTTATGTCCGTTTTTCATTTTTTGCCTTAGTGTTTCCATCGTCTTTTTACCTCCTTTTTCTTATGTCCATTTTTCCTTGTTTCCTCCAGTGTTGCCATAAACGTTTTTCCTCCTTTTTTTTTTAGTGTTTTTATTTCCATTATTTCTTGTTTTTCTTAACTTTTTTCCTTCTTTTTTTGATTGTCTTTATGCCCATTTTTCCTTGTTTGCCTTACTGTTTCCATGGTCTTTAGTGTTTTTATTGTCTTTCTTCATTGTATGTCTTGTGTTTCCATGAAGTTTTTTCCTCCTTTTTCTTACTGTCTTTATGTCCATTTTCTCTTGTTTGTCTTAATGTTAATTTCCATGATCTTTTTTCCTTCTTTTTCTTTATAGTGTGTTGTTCTTCATGTTCTGGCACTCAGCAACGTCCCTTTGACTTGTGGCTGATTTTGCGAGCGTGGCCTCATGCACCACAAGCCTTTTTGGAAATATCAAGACAAGCCAGCCACGTTTTGCCAGGTAACGGCACAACAAGGTCAGACCACAACACCGGGAACTCTGTGCCCAACTCTTTTCGAACAGTGTGTGGGTTCTTTATGTCTGGCAGGATTAAGAACAATGAAAAACTGCGAGACAGTAAGTTTTTCCTTTTTTGTCTTAGTTTTACCATCTACTTTTTTCTTTCGTTTTCTTAGCGTTTTTATGTCCGTTTGTCCTTGTTTGTCCTATACAGTAGTGTGTCCCTGTACTTTTTCCCTTCTTTTTCTTGTTTTTCTCTGTATGTGTTTCCTTGTTTGTCTTAGTGTTTCCACATACTTTTTTTCCTTGTTTTTCTTATGGTTTCTCTGCATTTACTCTTTTGCTTGGTTGTGTTTGTGTTTCCATAATACTGTTTTCCTCATTTGTCTTATTGTTTGTGTACAGTACACTGTGTTCCTTGGTTTTCCTATAGTATTTCTAAATTATTGCTCTTTCCTTGTTTGTCTCAGTGTTTCTATTTACTTTTTTCTGTTATTTTTCTTAGTGTTTCTTGGTACATCTTTCTTTGTTTGTCTTTGTGTTTCCATGTGCTTTTTTCTTTCTTTTATTTTACTGTTTCTTTGTGCATTTTCCCTTGTTTGCCTTAAATAGTGTTTTCTTGTTAACCTCAGTGCTTCTCTTTGCTCTTTCTGTTGTTTTCATGGTACTCATTTGCATGTTTGTCTGTTTCAACTTACTTAGTTGTTAATTGTTTGTTAGTCAATGGTTTGTTGCTCGCTTTTTTCTTGTTCTCTTATTTGCATTTTTTTCACTTTTCTGTGGCATACATGTTTGTGTCCCATTCAATCTCATTTTTGTTGCTCACTTGTTTCTAATTCCCTTAATCGTTATTCACTTGTTTACTCTTTTTATTACTCTTTTACTTACAAAGATCTTATTGTTTACATATACTCTTTTCATTATTTTGCTTTAGTGTTTGTAGCACTTATCCTTGTTTTGTGCCTATTGCATGTTTGTCTTACTGTTTGTTCTGTTTATCTTAGAGTGTTTGTATTAGTGTCCTCTTTCCTTTGTTTTCAATTTGTTAATGTACAAAGAAACAATAAATAAAAGAAAGAAAAAAGCACATGGAAACACTAAGACAAACAAGGAAAGATGTACCAAGAAACTTTCACTAGTTGGTTGCTCATTCCTTTGTTGCCCCCTTCTTGTAGCTCCCTTGCTTGTTACTGTTATGATTGTCACTTACTTCATTCTAAGGTTGTATATAACTTTAATAAAGGATACCTTTGTAGTTTATTTTGTTCTCACTCACTGGTTTAATTGATACTTCATTATTCTTATTTGAAATAAGTCACTTTTATCTGTTACTCACTTGTTGATCACTCATGCACCCACTACTTGTAGTTCTTTCTCAGTGTTTCTTGTACCTCATTTGTGCGTAACTCAGTTGCTTCTTGCTCACAAGTTTGTTTGAGTAAATCTCTTGTTTCTCACTTGTTTTTCTTTCACTTACTCGGTTGCTCACTTGTTTGCATGTTTGTTACTTTTCTGTGCCATACGTGTTTGTATCCCAGTCGTTGCTCTTTCTTTTCTTTTTCACTCAATTGTTAGTCACTTGTTAGTGCTTGCATTGTCCTTGTGTTTGAATATGCTCTTTTGCTTGTTATTATCTTGCTGTCTGTATTGTGCTATTTTGCTTCTTTGTGTTGGTGTCTATGTAATCTTCTCTTTGTTTGTCTTAGTGTTTGTTCATATTCTTCCACTTGTTTGTCTGCAAACATTGTATACTACTTTGATCAGAGGCTAACCAATCACTGATTTTCTCTTGTTGTCCTCTTGAATTGTGGATCTTGAAAACAATTTTTAATGTTAATGATCTGTTTTTTGTTGTTGTTGAATGTTTTGTTTCATGTACTTGCCCTTTTTTCAATAATTGTTTTCCTTGACATGTTTTTACCATGTTCTAACCTCTGCTTTACACCATGTGCAGTATGTGTCTTTTGTCTTTTCAAAGTTGTTTGTTATTTCACTTGGTTTCTATTATCCTATTAACTGCACACTTGTTTTCTCTCATCACTTCATTGTTGCCTTGGCTTTTGTCACTTTCTTTGAGTTTACTTAACTATCCTTTAGACTTGTTTATTGGTCATTTATATAGCTCACTTGTCTCTTGTATCACAATTAAAGTTTTTCTCGTATTTTGATTCAGGATGGAATTTAACCATGGAAGTCAAGAGAAGTCAACCTGAAGGAAAGAGGAAACACAATGTTCAGAAATTAAGAGGGGTGGTGAGGTAAACATGATATCAGTGTACAGTTGATTGTTTCTCACTTGTTGCACATTAATCACTTCTTTTTTGCTAACTTGTTTTTTTTTCATTTGCCTGTTCCTCTCTTCCTTGGGACCTATAGCTGTTCATAACTCACTTTTTCCCCACTTACTGAACTTGTTTGCTGCTAATTTGCTTCTTGCTCAATTGTTTGTTTCTCACTTGTTTGTTACTCATTTGTCTCTTCTCACTTGTGTGTTACTTGTTTTGTTACT
>BLAZ01000569.1:1180414-1184803 GCA_014633955.1 Acropora tenuis
CAATTTAAAAACAAGTGTACACTTTACGCGAGAAAAGATAAAATAAAAATGCTGAAAAGAAAAAATAACTTTTGTGGAGATTATACTGATTGGTCGTCACACGCAGTCACGTGCAGCCAAATGCAGTCACATGTTAGAACCCTGCTCAAAGAATCGAACTTATTTTGAATGGAGCTCTCTTCTTATTCCAAAAAAGTAATGGTGATTAACTTTTGATAAACGGGGTGAAAACCATTTCTGAGTTGCGCGCGCATGCAAAGGGTGGGATTTGGTGCTTTGTCATCTTCCTTTTATGAAAGTACTTTTCCCAGTCCCCCTCCAATCCCCTGTTCAAATCCGTGTGACTATCCCCTGTCAAAATTCTCTTTGATATTATCTTTAGTTATAATGATTATTTCCCTAGCAAAAAAAACAATCAGGGTCACGTGCTAGAACTGAAGACATTCCTCGGTGTGTTCTTTTTCATTTTGCTTTGAACTTATCGTCACTGCAAGCTCTCTAAATTCAATTTGATAAGAGGGCTGCAGTGAGAGGAACTGGGTCACGGTTTGCGGTCAGTGTCTTTTCTAGCGCACACATTTATTGAGACAGAGATGACCCTGGGACCAAGTTTGAATGTCCCACGCGGCCTGTAGCGAGTTGTTGCTTGTCTCATTTCAAAAATGCGAGTTACTTTGAGTTCACGCTACTCTATAAAATTTATGTACAAAGTAAAGAAGACAGCCAAACAATTGCAAAAGACGCTCTACAACTGTGACAAAGCAAAATAATTGAAAGGAATAAATTGGTATTATGTGGAATTATTATTATTTACACAGTATTAAGCCATCCACGGCTAACAATTTTTGTCCCAATGGACAAAATTTTTGGTCCGACGTTGATCACGTAAAATTGCAAATGAAAAGCTGGTCCCATTGTTTGTTGTTGCAAACGCGTAAAACAGAATAGCTTTAGCCAACGATGCAGAAAGACAAGAAAAAAAGTTGCAAGTGCCGACAAAAAATAATAATTAAAAACAATAGCACTTCTGAATGCACCACTGATGTGATACTTTCTCGTGTACGTGTTGCAAACATGAAATTGCACATTTCGTTGCCACTTTGTTGCCACTTTGTTGCCACTTTGTTTGCACCAGGGCTGGAATTTCATAGCAGCTAACCAATCAGCGGCTTGTTTGAACTAAATAAATTGTTCGCCTGTTTTGAAAGTCTTCCATTCGCTTTCGGGCGCTCTACCTTCGCTCAAGAACTCTCCAAGATCATCTCTGCAGGAAGAGGAACTGATGTACAAGAAGGCTATCGTCGCTGCGTTCTAGAGACAAGGAAACCTTGGAGAAGGGAAACTAAAGACGGATCATGCTAAAGGTAAAGTAACAAGTAGCTGATGCACTCAGTTATCTCACTTTTTGAGTGAAACCCTTGATCTGATTTTTTTTTTAATGTAAAGTGCATTTCTCTTGAGAATTGGTTTTTCTAAATTAAAAATAGGCTTTCAAACGATTGTACCTTTTGCATTTTTACTACAATTATAATTGCAAAGTTAGGATATTTCGTACTTTTGTGCTATTGCTCATAAAATCAAATTCGTTTCCGTTCTAACCTTGATAGAACGAAGTGCAACCAAATTTATATTCCAAAGAAAAGTTCTTGAACTTCTTTTTCTTTTTACAGCCCTTTCAAAATTACATGGCCTAATAAGGAATGCCAGGAAATTTTTCGATTCTTTTTAAAAGAAGTTTCATCTTTTTCCTTTCCTGTTTTGTTCTTTAACTTCTCTTTTGCTTTGAAAATTCAGAGATATTTCAAAGGGTTCCAAAAGAAGTAGCACACCTCATCAAAAAAGAAGCCCCAACAACTTGAATTTAATAAAATTTGCAAGTTCTTCAAGACACCCAACTGAGGGCCTTCTGAGAATGTTTAAGTTAGCGTACCTTCGAATGAACTTATTCTGAAATAAGTTTCTGGAAAGTAATGTCTACTTTGCCTTGTTCTTCGAGTTATCAGGGCCTTTGTTTCACTTTAACAGCAATTCAAATCTTCTAAACAAAACCTAGTTAAAATAAATTGGGAAGTGATTCCTTTTTTAAGAATAAGAGCAATCAAACGACCTCAAGAAATAAAGAACTTCCAGAAGGAATAGGTCTAATAAACTTAAGTTTATTAGACTTTCTAGGGAGTGCATCTTGCATCAACCCTTCCCCCTTCAGTAACTTCCTGAGAACAGCTAACTTCCCCTCCCCTCACCCCTACGCAATTTTCCCTGGCACATTTTCTGATTTACATATACTTTTCATCCTCGCACGAAGTTCCCTCACTTTATAAATTTCATGCGAACATGTAAATTTATTTCGTCAACTTAAGAGATGGCTTCGCCACCTGTGCATGTGCAATTTCACCACAGAAGTAAAAGCGCACACTATTCGATATTAAACTTTACGCCTGAAAAAGATCGCTGAGATTGCCATTTAAAATCGAAGTTGTGTGTGTGTGCGCGCGCGCGCGCGCGCATCAGCTTTTTCAATAATTTCAACTTTTTTGATAGTCAAGAAACCGTAAATGTCCTTCGTTTAGACTTACCAAAAATTTAATTACCCATTTGCATCCAAATTTGCCTCCGAAACTTCGGAAAAAAAAGTCCTTATTTCCAACACGACCTCCAGCCACTGCACACGAATAGCTGATAGTGTTCAATGGCTCGGCCAATCAGATTACAGCATTTGCATTACTATACTAGTAGAATTCTACTCATTAACAATTAGACCCGTAGCCCGAAAGGGCTACGAAGCCTCATGGGCTATTGATCCGTGGCTCTTGAGGGCGAAGGGTGTAATTGTTTTAGTATCACCCAACTAGTTGGACAGAAAAGGTAATAATAAAGCTAGCAAATGCAAGTTGAAGAAATAGTTTTTAGGGGAAAAAAAACAAAGAAAAACCGGTGAATTTCGCTACTCGATGACTATTACTATTAGACCCCCAGTAGCGTAGCCAATCAAAATGCAGGATTTGCATTAGTCCACTAGTTGGGTGATACTAATACCAAATAGTTTTTGTACTACGTATGCACGGCTGGCAGCTAATCTATTCACTTGATATCTTTCAATGGCCATTTTTATACTAAAGGACGCATTATGCGTCTGAACGAACTGGAGCAAACATTCGTTAATCGTCTGGTTACTCGTCTCTAATGTAAAAACGGGCGCAGAACGCATTATCCGTCTTGACGAGCTATCTTCTTTCAAGTGCAATTTGGAATAAATAAGCATAAGTAAATCTTTAGAAGACCGACAAAATTGCACGAGCCCGTAGAGTGACTGTAGTTTGTGGTCTCTTGAAACATTGCTTTTTTATTACAAATTGCAGGAGAAAAATCATGTGATTACTTATTAATATATACATGATAAAATTCGAAATGGTTTGGTAGAAAAAAACCCACGCGTATCACCTAATCGGTGAAAAATTCCACCATCCAGACCGCACACTTGATTTGAAAACAAAGGATTTCATTGGTCCTGACCAAACCTATTGTTCATAAGCCAATCATAACCCAGAATTTCGATGTGTAATTTGCAGTGTATTACACATTTTGCACTAGTTTTAAACATTTTGTACTCCTTTCTCAACCAATCAGAATTGAGTATTTTTTCGTCTATATTATTAATGTACTTTACTTCAATTTTAGCCCAAAGCCACTTGTGTTCGGTAGACTTTCACATCTGAAAAAGTAAACCAACAAACCGTAACAACACTGACTTACACTTAGCAGTGGTAGTTAGTTGTGATCACGTTAACTTTGTATTGCCCACCAAAAATCGACCATAATCTATTTCCAGAAATAACCCATTTTAAAAGCAAAACTAAGAGATAAACATCTAATTTAAATACTCTCATTTATTTCGAGCCGATGCACTTATCCCAACCACAAAAGAGACAATTGCAATACAACATAGTTGTCATAGAAACCGCAACGACACCGTTTTTTCGTTTTATTGAAAATAATTTATTGACTTGCTTACTATCCAAAGAAATACTCATACTTCCAACTAAATTCTGCAAATTTCTGCGAACACAGAAAAGTACAACTTCTTTTCAACTTTCGTTATCACACCACGTAAACTCGAGTCGTTATTAAAATTTCCTTATTCCTCTTTTCACACCTGTTATCAATCCCGCTCCATTTCACTGTCCATTTTCAGATCTTATTTTCAAAGGATATCCACCTCATCAGTACAAGCTTGTAACAGCCACTCAGCAAGTAAGTTTTTTTCTTCATTACTTCTTTTACGTTAGACTGCCTTTCAATACCTTCAGTAAACTTATTTCCACCAAACACTACCAGGACGCTACTATTTGACCTTACTTTTTCTTTCCAAATAAAAAATTTAAAATGACC
>BLAZ01000569.1:1198505-1208505 GCA_014633955.1 Acropora tenuis
ATGAAATATATACGGTTTGATCAGACGAGGGTGCGGTAACTAAAACTGTAGAAACTTGTGTATGAAAATTAATAATCATTGATTTTCTTTGAAAATATGAACCATCTATTCGCAATAAGGGAGCATTCATTTTTTTAGAAGGGGGGTGGGGAGGGTCATTGACGTTTTACCTGCCCAAAAAGGGAGGCTAAGTAGAAATTTGACACAACAAAGAGGGAGGTCAATTAAATTTTACTGCTTCCCGGGGGAGGGTCACATTTTTTAACAGAGAGGGCTGGGAGATTTTACCTTTATGCTCATAGGGTTTCCTCCGGCCCACCTCACCACCTTCTACAAAATTAATGCTCCGTAAGTCATTTGTGAAGATTTAAAGTTTTCGAGGTGATATAAAGATCAGAGGAAGCACTTACTGTTTTGACCTCAAACAGATAGGAATTGCCGTTATTCCATCAAGCTGAAAAGGAAAATAAAACTAATATTAGTAACAGGAAATGGGAAACTTGGGATGTTGCATTGTACCTCCTGTGTTACTTGGGAGGTGAATTGTTTCTGTAGATCTTAACAAGAAGAGTTGTAAACGTTAAGAGGCAATGATTCGAGTTGAGTGCATAACATAATGATATTGAAGTTGATGTTTGACTCTTATTAGATTTTTTTTTCACTTGAAATTTATTATCGTTATTAAAGTGTATGAAAATTAAACTGATGCCTTTGTTTTTACTACGATGAAGATGAAAAATATATTGAAGTTAGCGAGATACCGATTAAATTAAAATACTTTTTAAAATAATACGTAACTGGAAGGTGAGAGAAGATTTATGTTTTTATGCAGTGAGAATGATGTCAGGAGTAACGTTTAGGGGATAAAGAAAATAAAGAGAAATGCTTTCATACCGTTCGCTTCTGAGGCAACCATGCAGCTTTAAAATTGTTCGTGTTCTTGTGAAGATAAGTTAATGAGACTGAAATTAATAATAGGGGTAGGAGAAAATGATTGACTTATAATGTAATATTATGTCTGTCTATTTAACGCAATAGAAGAGAGAAATATTATGCAAAGGGAGTATTTATGGAATCCTAATTACCTTTTTGTTCTTAGTCATGTTAATGAAGAACTGAAAATAAATGAATGTACTGGATTTAGCAGTGTTAGTCGGTTAAGTTATAAGGACTAGATATAATAAAGAAATTAAAAGTGTACTTACGATTTTAGTGCTGTCCTATTTTGGAAAGATGGAGCAATGTGGCTAAAAAAAAGAATACAAATAAGAAAAAAATAATTAAAAACAGGAATGAAGGAGTTGAAATGTTAAAAGGCTGAGTTATCTAACTTACTCGGAGAGCGGACGGTTCCTGCAGATTTTAAGAAAAAGAAATATTGTAATGATTGTATTATGAGCATTTTGAAAATAAAATGTAGAAATTTGAATTGAAAAGGCGATGGAAGACGAATGGTTGAGTGAAGTTGATGTTTAATTTCTTTACATTTTAATTTGAAGATTATTTTTATTTTTAGCGCATGGAAATAGCATGATGTGTGTGGTTAAAAAAGTAAAAAAGAGCAGGAAATTATGGTCTTGTTTGGCTATGAATGTATGCGCTAATGCAGACATAATACTTACTTTGCAGGCACTGGAAGAGGTCCTGTTGTGAAGTGGATATTTCTTTGGAAAGAACAAATCTAAAAAAATGGACAAAGAATACGCCATAGGTTATGGGTCATTGGGGCATGTAGAGGAACAAAAAGGAACTTACGATTTGATTGGAGGAGGGTGTATTAACTACTTTTCAAATTAATGAAGAAGCTTAACGTGCACTTACGGCTTGAAGTATATTTTTGTTCTTGATTTCCAATGATGCAGTGTTACAAGCCTTGGAAATTATAATAATTAATAATGATTAAATAAAGCCGTTTTGGGAAACTGAATTAGTTGTTTCGCAGGAGGGAAAAAATTGTCCATATTATCAGCAGATCAACGTGCCCTAGAAAAAAAGAACATGAAAATAGATGTCAGTGAGATGGATGTCTAATTGTGCTTGAGAGGAAGCAAAGAATGTACTTAGGGTTTGAGATGTTGTTGGTCCCCGGAGGCCGATTTTGGTAGGGGTGTTGCCTAGTTTGTTTTTTTTTTTTAATCAAACGATTTGGTTGAAAAATTAAAAGCAAACTTACGATTTCCATGTCAAGCAAGAGTCCCTAACTTTTCGTGGGTTAATGTGGCTAAAGAACAAAAACAGAATAAACTAAAGATTAGTAATATGGAAGGAAGGACTGTCAAATGTTAAACTATGTTACAATGAATTCCCTGTGTTACCTGCGTGGTGAATTGTTTCTGCAGATCATAAAAAGGAAACAGTGAAGTTTGCGACATGATGATTAAATAGAGTATTTTCAAATTAATAAAAGGGATAGTGAATAGAGAAGGCGAGAGAAGACGAATGTTTTAAGGAATGAGTTGATGTTTAATTCTTTGGTTTATTTTATTATTTCAGCGTATGGAGAGAAAATGACGTGATGAGTATCTGTAAGAAAAGAAGAGAAACAGGAAAGCGTACTTACGATTTGTACGGCAACTAAGCAGCTTGTTCGTTTAGTTGGGTCGATGTGGCTGAAATGAAGCAAAGTATTGCTTGAAATTAGAGGGTTGACGAGGAGATTATAAAACGAACATAAATGTGGTGGTTAGACTTATGTTAGTTGCTTAAGTGAAAATATCTGATAATTAAATCAAAGAAAGACAAGCGAGAAGTGAGATAATCCGAGGTGCCGTCGAGTGTTCATCGATTTTAGTTTCAGATATTGTCGATATTATTGTTGGGTCCAGTGAGAACAATAACAGGCAGAGATTAACATTGATAGAATAATCTCTAAGAAGAACATTTAATAGTCAAAGAATAACTGTTGGTGTGTTATTTCTTAGATCAAAGAGGTTAGTGTAAAATATACTTACCGTTTCCATAATAATTGAGTGAAAGGGGTTGCTCTTTTTCAGGAAAAATGATGAACCAATGTGCCTGAAATAAAGTAATAATACGAACAATAGAAAAGGGAAAATGAGTAAAATGGAAAGAAGGAGGTGGAATATGGACGTGCAATTAATAGGCTGTGTTGTGCAATTTACTTCTGAAGATATTAAGAAGAAATATTGAATTGATAGTACAAAATGAATACATGAATATTGTTAATGGCTAACAGGGACGATGTGATAAATTTCATGTGTATTGTTTCGTTTGATTATGTTCTTTGTAATTTTAATTTGAAATCTATATTTATGATATTTAAGCGTATGGAAAGAAATGGTGTCTGTGATGACGAAGAAAAGCTTTGAAAGAAGGGAAAAAACGGAGAAGGCGGTCTGCTCGTCTTCGGTTACAATAGTGTTGGGTGATTGAGGAAAAGCATTTCCATCTATGTGCCGTTAAACAAACAAACTTACCGTGAAGTGCCTTGTAGAGGCTGTGTTGTTAACATGGCCTATCGAAGTAAACAAAGGAGGAAGAAGTATTTACTGTTTGGATGTAAAAGAACAGACGTTGTTCTTATTTTCCCGAGGAGATGAAGGTCGCTGAAAAAGAGAAAAAGTAAAGTAAAATTAGCAACAGTAAAGGAAGAACTTAGAGTGTTATGGTATATTTTATTATACTTCCTGTATTGCTTGCGAGGTGAGCTGTTTCTGTAGAAATTAAGAAAAATAAACGTTGTGGAGCCGATGATTGGAAAGGAGTAGATGTGAAAAATAAATGAAACGTGATGATTGAAACAGAGAACGAAGTGAATGGTTCAATTATGTTTATAACTTTTAGTTTGTTTCAGTATTAAAAATTTTACACTTTAAATTTTTAATTTATTTACGCGTACGTACGAAAAAAAATGAACTCAGATGAGGAAGAAAAGGGGAAAATGGTGAAATTGTGTTGTTCTTTGGTTCTAATAGTGCTAAGACTTTTGAGGGAGACACTCACTCTGTAGTTGCTTTTTGCTCCGTTTCTTGGGAAATAAGGGCGATCTAATAATGGAAAGACGAATGAGAAGGGATTGGTGATAGGTGATATAGACAGAATTACCGGAAGATAAAGTACTTACAGTTTTGGTGGCTTTTTGAAGAGAGAACATGCAACACGAAACGCTCTGCTAAATAAATATTTAAAAAGACAAAATAAGTATATAATCTTAAGTTATTTATCTCAGTGACATTGGTATTGTTCAAATGATGATGAATGGTTAGAGTCTTAAGCATACTTACTGTTGTCTGGCATTTACGTGACAGGGGTTGTCGTTCTTCTTGACATGAGATGAATGACTATGGTTGAAAATTGGAAATACGAAAAAAATGGAATAAACATAAGTAACATGGAATGTAATAGATGAGATGTTTGGTGCAATAGCTAATTCACTTGAGGGTCGACGATTTCTTTTGATTACAAGAAAACGATATAATAAAGAAGAAAGAGTAAGGTTCACTTTTCAAGTCAACGAGATAGGAGTCTTCTTTATTCCGCTGAGGAGAGCAATGTGACTGAAAAACAAAGACAAAAATAAGTATAAGAAATAGGATAAGAAGGACTTCAGTGGGATATTGGAGTATATTGCATTGTAATACCTGTGTTACTTGCAAGGTGAACTGTTGATCGATTTTAAGAAGAAGAAGAAGAAAAGTTGTCGAGGTAATGATAAATTGTGGAAAGCAAATGCAATGAGATGGTTGAAATAGCAATGAAAGACGAATGGGGTTGTCATGTTTAAGTTTAAATAGTAGTTCATGTTTCAGTAGTGAAAATTATCTTTAATTTTATCGTATTTAAGCGTAGTTATGGAAAAGATGAAGAAGCCATAAACTGTTATCAAGAAGAGATTGGTAATGGGCGTGAAATACGGAAGACAATGAGGATGAATACTTACTAATTTTGCTCTCCGAGGCTGCATCAGTGGAAGAAGCATGTTTTCAATCTTTCTGATTGTAGAAATTAGAAGTAGTTAGTTTTGTGCACTTATGTAAATTAGTTATTTATGAAGATTAGTTTTTCAAGGGATAAAGAGGAGAAAGGAAAACACACTTACGGTTTGTTGTGCTTGATTCTTCTTCTTTGGATTTACTAGAAGAGAGCTGAAAATGAAGAGAGAAGTGTGGTGGATGGAGAAGTGCTAGTTGGTCAATAGTTGAAGCAATTTTAATTTCGTAAAGAGCGAGAAGTCTACTTACGATTTTAATGCTGCATTTATTGTTTCGGTGCATTTCTTTCTGAAAGTGAGAGTTCAAATTGTTTAATGTATGAACAAAAAATATTCCTGTAGTTTGTTGTGCACAGGTGTAATGCATTGTTTTGGGATTAAAGATTATGATGGACGTACCTACGGTTGGATATCCGCGTTTCAGTTGAGTAGGTGTGTTGGTGCATTTTGTGTGTCCAGTAGTCGAATTCTGTTAAATATAATAATTGAAATTCGGCGTATAACAATGTGAATGGTATTAGTGGTATTCAAGTAATGGTGAGTAATATTGGATACTTACGGTTTGCATGATAACAATTGAAACTAATTGCTGCTTTTCTGTGAGATGAATTTATGTGTCTAGGGAAAAAGAAAGAGAATAAAGAATAGTGAAATGAGTAAATATGGAGTTGTATTAAACTGGATCGTCTGACTTACCTGGGGAGATGGACGGTTTCTGTAGATTTTAAGAATATTGAAGTTATCGAGGAAAGAATTAAATAATCTCCAGTTGTGAAATTAATAATGGTATGCAAACAGAAATGGGCATTTATATTAAATAGGTTGGTTTGATGAAGTTTGTTTGTGGTTTATAGTTATTTGTTTCATAGTTATTTTTATTTTTTTAGGTTTTTAGCGGATAGCAGAAAAGAATGGTGTCTTGTATTTGGAGTGTCATGAGGAAAGGAATATTTTGAACGAAAGAGGAAAAGTGTGGGGATTGTACTTTATGGAACATGAAATTATTGAAAAAGATTTACTTACTCTGTTGTTGTTGTTGATGGAGATTGGTTTATCAGTTTGGTTTGAAGCAATCTAAAACTTGGAAGAAGAATGCGATAGGGATTGATAAAAGCCGAAAAAATCTTTGTTGGCTTCGAGATGATGTACTTACAGTTTTCATCGATTGTTGTTATTCTGAGAGATGTGTTAACGAGGCTGAAAAAAAAAGGTGAAAGATATAAGATAAGAACAGTGACTAAAACCGGTGGAAACTGGAGATTACACTGTAAGAACTTACTTGGTAGATGAATTCTGTAGATGTTAAGGCGACGAAATAACAATGATGAATAATAGACGAAAAAAATGTGTAGAAATGGTGTGGGTTTTGAGGAAGTAAGTTAAGTGTTTAGTTATTTAATATTATTAATACTTTTTATTTTAAGTTTATTTATTTTTTTATTTTTATCATGAATGAGTGCACGTATGGAAAAGTGAGAATGTGATGTTTCAACTGTGAGAGAGTATAAAAAGAGGAAAGGGAGAATGGTGGAATTTTGGTTTGTGTGCGGAGAATAAAAAGTGTTACGTAGCAGCAAAATTATAGAAAAAAATACTTACTCTGTAAGTGTAAAAAGTTGGGCTTGAGGAGGAAAGTTTATTGAAGACCTATAAAATGAACCGAGGAATGCAGCAGAGATTGGTAACATGCGTGTAAAGGGGAATGAAGAGTAATTACATGACTCGATTTTTGGGAGGAGTGTAAAATAAAATGTGTTTTTAGTGTTTGTGATGGTTGAAAGTATCAGAAGTTAAAGCTTGATGGTGAAGTACCGTTACATGTTTGAAAATGAAGGCGTACTTACGGTTTTCATGGTGAAGTAAAAATAGATTGTTTATATTCTGTGATATGAGTTACGTATCTAGGGGAAAAAGAGAAAAGAATAAAAATGGTAAGTATGGAACAAAGGACTTGGAATGTGAACGGTTTCTGTAGATCTTAAGAAGAACATTGATGTTATGAAGACACGAATTGAATCATCAATATTTGTGAAACAAATTAATGGAAGGTGAATAGAAATGGGAGGTTGAAAAGGAATGGTTTTATGAAGTTAAAATTTGTAGTTAATAGTTATTTGTTTAAAAGTCATTTAAATGTTAAATTTAGGTTTGGTTTTTAAGGGACTAGAAAAAAAGAACGATCTTTTGTCTTTTTAGTGTAATGAGGAAACGAATGTCTTTAAAGAAAGGAAGAAAAATTCTGTGATTGTGGTAGTTGTGGCTGAAATAGTATTGGGGAGATTTTTCAAAGAGGCTTTGTACTTTATCATATTTGACAAAACAATTACTCACTATGTAGTCCTTAGGGGATGGTGGTCTATTCCTTTTGGGAAGAAACGCGATCTGAAAATGGATATAAGAATGTTATGGGGATTTGCAATAGGCGCAAAATATAAAGGAACTAGAAAAGGACCTGCGGTTGGATTTTGGTAAGTGTACTAAGGAAATGTATCAGAATTTGGTTATTGGTTTGTGGTACTGTGAAGTGTACTTACAGTTTCCATAGGCTGTGGGGATTGTTCTTACTGTGGAAGATGAATGCGGCTGAAAAAGAGAAATTTAAATGAGTACGATAATAAAATAAAAATGAGTAAATATGGAATGAGGAGATGTATTAGATTGCACTAATTAACTTACTTGACGGACGGTTTCTGTAGATCATAAGAAGATGAAATAGTTGACAAAATGATTGAATAAGAATATTTGAAATATGTAATTGGATTGTGGATAGAAATGAGTAATGTAAGAGTTCAATTTTTAGTTGTTTAAAGGTTAATTGTAATTTTAGCTTTTTACTTTAAAGATTTTATGTGATTTGTGAGCGTGTGGAAAATGATGGTGGGATGATGTTCCAACTAAGATGCAAAATGGAGATCGTGGAATTCTGATCGTGTTTGGTTCACATAATGTCTAGAGGAGTAGTATAGAAAAAATCGCTTACTTTGTAGTTGGTTGTGCTTTTGGATGGTTACCGTCCGGATTAAAGATCTAAAAATGGACAGAAGAAAGCAGCACCATTGGTAACAGATGAGCAAAAAGAGGAATAAGAAAGCAAATTAGGGTATGATTTAGGGAGGTGTGATAATGAAAGGAGAAAGAAATTTGTATTTAGAGTCTGATGGATGGCAGAAATAAATTGTTGGAAGTATAAGTAATTAGATATTTTTACGACTATTTAACAATTATTCCTGAAGTCCGAATGGGCTATTGACTCATAGGCTATGAGGGCGAGAGGAATAATTGTTTTAGTAAAATCCAACTAGTTGGTCAAAAAAATATCGAGACTAAACATCTTTCGCAAGTTAAAGCTGGACAATCCTTTTTTGCTGGCAAAACATTACAAATTTCGCTACTAGTGGGCTATTAACATATAGCCTACCAGTAGCTCAACCAATCAGAACGAAGCATCGATGATAGACCACTAGTTGGATTTTACTAATCTGTAATATTGTATTTGTTTTTATTGATTTGGATGAGTGAACTCGTAAGGGAAATTAGTGAATGTAGTTATTGCAATGCAACTGGCATTTTTTCAAGCACTGGTATATCTGAAAGTGTACTTACGGTTTTCATGGTAATGTCGTCGTGATTTTTGGAAAGAACTAGTGAGGCTGAAAAAAAATATGAATATTGAAATTTGTAACATGGAATGTGGGACTAGGGGGTTGTTAAACGTAACTTACTTGGGACGTGGACTTTTTCTGTAGATCTTAAGAAGAAACAACGGAAGTCATTGATACAATGATTAAATTGGGAAAACAGAACGAGATGTGAATAAAAATGGGAAGGAAGTTCAATGATTTGATGAAGTTTATGTTTATGTTTAGTCCTTTACTTTTAAGTGTTTTGTTATTTTAATTTTTTTATTGGGAAAGGAAAAGTAAGGTTAAATAGTAGTGTTCTAGTAGTGTTTGGTGGAAATACGTTTACTGAAATACTGGAAGGCATTCTAACGTAAAAGTAGTAATGAAGAAAAAAAAAATAAAACTTACTGAGTGGCTGTTACAAGCTTTGTAATGATGATGTGGTTATCCTTTGGAAACAAGACCTGAAAATGGATAGAGGAATGCAGCAGGATTGATGATAGGCGTGAAAAGAGGAATAACGAAATTTTAATAAAGACTCAAGGTGTGATAACGAAAAGGTGCAAAGAAGTCGTATTTTTGTGTGTTGGTATAGAAATTTGCAGAATTAAGTTGGAAGTATGAGTATTTCCTTGGATGGAGAGAAAGTTAATAAATTATTTTCAATAAGATATAGAGAACGCTGTACTTTCGGTTTCTATGACAAATATTTGGTATTGCAATGGTCTCTTTTAGCATTGCATACTTAGTTGTTTACTCCTAGTTTTGCCTTTCAAGTGGGTTGTTTCTGTATTTGTTCATTAAAATGGTATTTATTGAAAACAATATTATTCAGATTTAATTTACCGGGCAAGGGACACTTGGGTTAAGACACTGACTTAACGGTCACGTGTATAGACCATATTCATAAATGGCGGCCAAGAAATTATTCTTTTTTTATGCTAATCATCCTCACTAGCCTCACTTTAAAGCAAAAATTCTTTTGAATTTTGTTCGTGCAAACGAGGCTAGTGAGGATGATAAGCATAAAAACAAAAGAATAATTATTTAGCCGCCATTTATGAATATGGTCTATTTTAAAAAGGATTAATTACCGTTGATTCGAGATGACGGCGTCACAAGGAAAAAAAATTAGACTGGTTTAAGAAAAATTTGCGTCGAGCGAATTGCTTGCAATTTGAAGTTATTCACAAATTTTCAAGAAAAAAAAATAAAGAGGTTGAAAACTAGTCACGTTTAAAAATAAACTTGAAAGTGCAAGGATCTCGCCAAAAGCAGTGAATATTAAGAGGGGGGAAGTCGTCTTCACATTTAACCGCGGAATGCTGAATTTGAAATGTACGCTGTAATTTTCGTGGTTAAATTGAGCATGCTCATGGAGGTGAACTAATTTTCGCAGTAGGTCAACCTGTTCTTAGAAAGTTAA
>BLAZ01000569.1:1213505-1216005 GCA_014633955.1 Acropora tenuis
ATGCAAACAGTAAACATTTAATATTGGACATGGAAAATGCAATGATAAATACATGCAATTAATGCACATTTGGTGCAAGATGGAAAAAATGCAAAAATGAATGCACGGAATTAATGCACATTTAGTGCTGGACAGAACAAAAAAGAAAGTCATGCACATTTAGTATTAACACAAAAAATGCAAAGATGCATACATGCAAAGAGTGCAAATTTAAATGGTGTTGTGCATAGAAAATCAAAATAGGATGCATTTAGTGTTGAATATAGAAAATGTAAAGATGAATATATATGCAAAAAGTGCACATGTTCTGTCGGGCAAAAAGAAAAGATTGATACATGAAAATAATGTGCATTTGGTGTCAAGACCTAAAATTTCACGATTGATACATACAAGTTGAGCACAAAAATTTTAGTGCAGGCAAAATGCAAAGATGAAAACTTGCTGGTAGTGCATATTCAATGTTAATACTTACTAGTACTTTGCGTATTGAGTGCTTACACAAACCTGTAGATAAGTATATGATATAATTAATACTTAAAAGAACCTGTGGTGATCATTTCGTGTTTTCACAGGGAAGATGGTAATAATTATTGCAAGTGTGTATTGATTCATTGAAAAATTAAAGAAAACAACTTTTTGAGATGAATACTAACAAGTTTGCAACTACGTCACCTGTTTTACCCCTGCACAAAGCTAAGTTCTTGTTGATACTTTTGAAACATAATTCAACAAAATGAAAACATTCACCATGGATTTAATAAACAAATCAGTGATAAACCAGGAAAACAACCATTACCACAGAATTAACCCATTTTGGTACCACTTGACAAATAATTCAAGTAAGGACAGTTTGCTCTCATTAGCTCATGTTTAATTCAAGCAAGTTTTAAACCAATAAATGTTACATTAATCACAATAATTACGTTTTGCATAGAAAATCATTCTGCACCTAAATTGTCATTTACCACAGTTGACACAGCCATAGTATGATATCAGTTCAATGTTTCTATTCATTAACCTGAAAACCCCGAAGATATGTCTCATAAAATTCTTCCTGTAGGGATATTCTTCCATAAATTGTGATTTCACAAAAAATTTCAAAGAAATGCAAGCAAAGTACCTCAGTAGGAGGTCCATTGAATGACAGAGTAGAGTATCCTGCCAAGCTTCCTTCCAAACAGTTTATATTTTGCAAAACCACACATGCCATGCAACTTACAGCTGTTTCAGTGCATTATATTATCATTGCAGAACTGGTAACTAATAATAATTATTAAGAGTCTTCCAATAATTATATGATTATTTAACACACTGATACAGCAGCAGTTTGTCACCCCTTCAGATTCTTACGACCAGTAGTGGCTGTAAATGGTTAGAAAAGAGTGTGTCATTGTGCAGTAAAGCTTTCAATGCAAATCGTTTCTTCACAATTTAAAAGATAAATAGGTACAATCTCATTCAATTTTATACCAATCGCACACATCCACACATCATGAAATATTAAACAAAACAATAGAATCTCAAGTTGATTGGTTATGTTATTATTTTTTAGATTAAAAATACAGGTCACTCTACAACAGCCATTCAACCCCATGATCAGTCAATACTAATACTGGATAACTAAGAAATCAATATTTTACACAGTAGCCAAGTTATTCTAAACAAGGCGAGTCATCTGTTTTCTAACTGCTGCCTGGCACCTCATTCTAAATGATGAACTTTTATTCAGTTTTCTTGATGAAACAATAATGACAAATAAATCATTAAGCCCACAACTGGAACAAAATACTGGGGCATGGTAAATTTGTTACCAAAAAAAGTTCAATCAATTGGAACTACAGCTGTATGAATGGCAATAAAAACAAGACCCACACAATAGACAGTCAAGAGTACTTAAGTTATTTTAAGTTCTTCTGATCTCGAGGACATCTTCTACCTAATTTAGCCCTTTCCAAGCAACCAAAATATTTAATACTGAACTGCCTTAATATACGTGGGTTCACTGTCCACAAATTTAATCCTTAAATCAATCTAGATTGAGGTCTAGCACTTTGAAAGTAAAATACTTGAAAATACTGCAGTTGGTATACTTTTATAACAAGAACAAAAAGTACTGCAACATATTCCATTTATACAGGTTGTCTTAAAGTCGTCTTGATTGTAAGGAAGTAATGCATTGGTGCTGGGATGCAATTCTTGCCTGCAACAACTGCATCCAAATATGCAACAGCAGTCCAGCTGCTAATATATGCAATCAACTACCTTCTTCATTGAGTAAAAGCAATGATTAAGACAAACAGAAATCAAAGGGATGCTTGTTGAGCAGTTGAATTTGACAAAATAAAAAAGGACATGGGTCATCGTCATGCTTTTTTTTTTCTTGAAACACCAAAGGCAACTGACAGCTACAAAGAGATCTGAATGGCAAATGACAATGTTATTTTCAAACATGCAAAAATAATACAGTACCTATTAGAATGTTAAAAGTTTTAAGTTCTAA
>BLAZ01000569.1:1340584-1343084 GCA_014633955.1 Acropora tenuis
GTGATAAAAATGCTGTACACCTTTTGTGTGCTTTGCATTATTAATGAGGAATACTTTGCAGCTTTATTCCTCAATCGTGCCGCCGGGTTTTCACTTGACTAAAAAAAGGTAAACTGTTATTGCTTATCATCGGAGGACAGTGTCATGAAAACCATGACTAGTTTACTTTGTTTACACTAAAAACATCATGGAATCCATGATGTCCCCAGAAGAATAGTTGACGGGACCTCTGGTCATATTGTCACGAGTCTTGTTCTGAAGCATGCTCCCTTTTTCGGAAAATATATCAAGTGATCTTGTAAGACCACTTGTTAGTGTCTCAAATCCTGTATAAATTCTTAATTGTGCTGGTCCTCGTTGACAAATTATCTGATGACGAGAATCCAAAAGTACTTTTAGCGAGGCTAGCGAAGAGAACTGGATTTGCTAAAAGGTTAACTCTTTCTTGCCCTGCTGTTATTGTGCCCTTTCCTCTCAAACAACAACCTCGTTCCCTGGGTCAACCATCTCTCCAATCCAAAGAGAAGCTCCTTGCATCCACTGACAATGTTTCGTAAAGTAAGATCGCTCTCTTTGGGGTGGGGAGATGAAAGACCGGCTTGAAGCCAGGTTGCCCAAACAGCTGCGCAACTTTACACGTGCTTTGAAGATCATTCGGCAATGACAAATAATTTTTTGCTAAGTTGGTTGGTCTCTTGTTTGAGTGTTTCCTGCACTAATATCAATTTCCCGAAATAAGTATCTTAGTTTTCTGGCAATCACGAAGCCATGATTTGTTCACAATGCCGCCGAAAGTAGTGGCTTGCGATCGATCGTTTTAGACATACTTTTACGTGACGACCGAAATAACGGTTTAAACACTATCTGGCCGTCAACAGTTCCGAGACAAGAACTTCTGAGCTCTGAGTGCCTTCGTAGAATGTAACATCGCGCAATATGCATGTAACCCGGAAATTCTTTTTCATTATCTTGGCATCGGCATTCATACCAAAAACAGACAATTGTGTTATTGGCTTTCTGGCCAAGAAAAGAACATGTCAGTAAATCAAAGAATTCTTTTATTTGTGCCAGATGATAATATATAATCCGATCAGCTTATCTAAACTGATACTTTAAGACGCTGAGAAAGATTGCGAAATAGTCGAGCGCATCAAAGCATAAGAAAGCACAGAAAGACAGCGGGCTTGACGTCATTAGTTCTCAGTTCCAGAACGTTCCAAGCATACTTGCGCGTACAGATTTCTTGTAAACATATTAATCACAGACTAATAGAATTCTGCAAAATTGTGCTCTATTCCTGCGATGCACTAGAAAATTAACGGACAGGGTTTTCACCGACTACTTAATCGGGCGATTTATGCACAGAGTTCTACAATGATGTACGTTAGAAATGACGCTTTTAACGCTTGTTATAACAGGAAAACATTGGTGCAATCAGTGAACTGAACCTGAGAAAGGTAAGATGCGTTGCGGAAAACCTAGTGAGTAGTTGGTGGAGACAAATATGGTCATCATCTGCAAATACTATTTTATAGGTTAAATGTTTTAGACGCTAATGTAGGAGACTTGCTGACTGAATTTGTAAAAACTGACCAAAAATAGTAGAAAAACTGCTTCAGCTTTCAATCCACACCAACGAGGCAACTACGGTGCAGTTCCGAACTTTCACTGAATTGCTTTACAAAGAAAGACGTTTCAGTGGCATTCCATGCAGACTCAACAGGAACCACCTTTTGTAGTATAATGTAGAGCACATCATGGGAAAGTACTGCCCTGTAGCTTCCATTTGAATGGTCATACTAAAAACGATTTCAACCAAATACTTAAAAGGTAGAACCACCTTGTATAGCACCGTAAACAGCACCACAGGAAATTTGCTGCTCAGCAGTTTTCATTTTAATGGTCACAAATTATGATTAACTCGTAGACTCAGAAGTTAGAACCACTTAGTACAGCATCATAAACGGCACCATAGGAAAGTACTGCTTTGTGCCTTTCATTTGAATGGTCACACTTTCACTGGATTTCATTATTACTAAGCAAAAGCACAAACATTTACTGAACAGCTCAAGGAGCCAAAACAAGGCAAATCGCAACTACTGGTCGTAGCCCTGGACGCGTTCCTACAGAATGTTGATGCACCCTAGATTTCGATTCGTGGACGGCTCACTTACAAGGACGCAACGCGTGCAGTAGCTTTCAGATTTATCTCATTGACAGGCAATGTGAAGAGTAATGTGAAACCCATGTTTGACAGGCACCGGCCCTTCTTCATGCCTACTTCCTACTTAATTCATGTAATCAAATAACATACCTATTGTATAACGGAATTACTCATGTGTTTCTAAACTATGCAAGAGCAGACCTAAACAGACCATACTTGGGTTGCAGCATTGATATGAAGCACGTTTTAAAAGGGTGACAGAATCGACAACTTCCAAAGGAGTTGTTCATAAGATTAAACGCAAAAACTTATTGTAGGTGCAGTATCACATACTTC
>BLAZ01000569.1:1355584-1358084 GCA_014633955.1 Acropora tenuis
GTTAAGAAATGATAATTATGCTTCTGTTAGTATCGTTACGCTGAAACCGTTGATCAATATTAGATACATTAGATTCACGATCAAAATAGAGAAAAATATGGAAAAAAAAGGGATGTATTGTTCAAGAGGTTATGCGCAAAGGAACAATTGATGAAACTTCCTGTTCTCTTGTTGTCAATATCATTGCGCTTCCGTCCACTTGTGACACGCTAGCTTCGTCACACTGACCTTCTCACACCTCTGGTCCTGCACATTTGAAAGGAACTACGATCCCTTGTGCATTTCTGCATTTCTGTACTCATTTGGTCTCCTCAATCTTCTCAACAGTTTTACTTTTTCTGAAACCTGTTTTAAGTCTCGAGCTTCCTGTACACCGAGGGTGACCATACTTCGTTGATTTTCACTGTTGGGTTGTACAGTTTCAAAACAGCATGATATCACAAACCAGGGTCCAGAATGGCGTACATTGAGGTACCCACTCTTTCTTCCTTTGCAACAATGTCGAAACAGGCAATCGTGGTGGTTCTGTTTTCATCCGATATGGGCTTCCGTCGAGCCTTGTGTTTCTCGTTACAAATAGGAACTGTTAACAAACTGTCCTTTGAAGGAGAAGCATGGGCTGGAAAAACGAAGGGTGTTGACTTTTGGTCATTTTTGCCTTTCCAATGCTTTGGGAAATGGCATTCGCAGCGACTGCGTGTAAGCTAGTTTACGCGCGACGATGAGTTTGTATCTATTCCTGGTGCCGGCCACAACGCCACCGGAAGACGGAAACGGATCACATAACAAAGTTGGAACTTCCTATCGTTACAGGCTCATTACTGTCGAGTCAGCTGCTCCACTATAAACTTGTAGCAAGCTTCCTTATTTGTAAAAGTATTTCGAAAAGTAGCTTAGCTCTCTTATCTGAGATACATCATAATTGACAACCAACTACCATCACTGAGACAAGGAAGCTTCATTTGGATCTTCGCCGGAAGCAACTGGAAGGTATGGGTGATTTTTCCATTGCTAGAACACCTTTGCAGCCCTCACATATGCTGTATATCTTTTTTTCATCAAGAACTGTGGAACCTTTGTTTAGTTTAATTTGAGCTATTCAAATGCCCGGCTTTCTATTGTTAGATAACATTCAAACTATCGAGTGATTCGGGTGCTGCATACAGTCATTGTAATGGTTTATGCCATAGCTATTAGAAGTGGCCACATCCAATGGTCGTAAAGTTTGAGGAGACCTTTCTTCGTTTTCCTGTGATATTTCTAGCATTGAATGCATCAGAAAACTTTTTAACTTTATTTATTATAAAAGGCAAACCATATATCCGATGTTGGAATATTTTCTACTTTCACGCAACACACAATTTGTCTTTCCTGTCTAAGCGAAACAAATATTGGTTATGCATAGTATCAGAGCAACGGCCCAATTTCTAACTGATTTGAAACATTTTTTCGACCCTCCTTTTCTAAAGATCAGTGAATATTTCAGATAACCATGATCTCACAGGCATAGTAGGAAATCCAATTGGGTAGAAACCTCCACAATGTTTCTTACAAGAAGCCACTTTCAGTTAGGTGGGTTTTATTCTAAATAGAATTTTGTTTTGCTTTACGGATTGTGGGACGTCATGCACAGATAACAGTGTTCAGCATTTTATTCATTTTGCGCCGGTGGAATGGCTCAATAAATATTATTCCAAATTCACCAGTCACTCTTTTCTTTAGACCACGCTTAGTTGAACATTGACTCCAGGTGTTACGTTCGGTTACACACGAACAGCAAACAAATGTCGTGGTGTTAGTGATGTAAAATAGTTGTAAATGACTTTCGGTTCCAATTATTCAATTCAGATTATTCACACTTTTATATAATATTTACATTATATATAGTAAGATAAGAAGAATACAATAATAAAGAATAAGAGAAAAAGGGCAATTAATAACTTTATTGGAAGTGTGCGGTGGTCAGAGGAGCTTAGCTTTCGGGCTAACCACCCAAATCTGGCAAATCCAAACCTGGCAACAAAAACTAAAAGAATTACTGAAACAGAGTAATCATTGAGTTTGTGTTCCTTGCACTACTATGTTTGTTCGTTTCAATGAGTATGTTTCGTCAACTTCCTCATGCAGTTAACTGTTGAACTCCTATATTACTAGACTTCTAGGATGGGATGGAAATTCTGCAAATCTGACATTTTCCTAAGTTCCATTAGTTTGCAGTAACTGTGGTATTAATGTGTTCAAAAGTTGGTTAGTGCCATTCAGCAGGAAAATCACCATGCACTGGATAAGTACGATCAAAACCTATTAGGTTATCCAATGTGTAGTGATTTATCCATTGGATAGCACTCTCTACCCTTTGAACAACTGGGGCCGGATCGAAAGAACCTCTTTGTGGTACAGCTTTCTATTCAAAATGATATTTTGTTGTGATACTGAGTTACTCTGTGGTAGAATGTCAGAAGAAGAAGAAAAAAATTCATTGACTCCTTCAAAACTAGAC
>BLAZ01000569.1:1400584-1405584 GCA_014633955.1 Acropora tenuis
TCGGTAGGAAACAATTACCCATTTTTGATAATAGTCCTTCTTCAATCAAAGGACAAAAAGGCCAGCCTTCCTAAGTTGGGGAACGCAACCTTCATGAATGTTCAAGTCAACTGGCATTGAGAATTTCTTGCTAGAAACGATTCTTATGCGACTTTCTCTAATTCTCTCAACTAGATCTTAGGTATCCTCAATTTTTCTACTTCATCTTTTCAAAGTCAAGAAGATGGAGATGGAGATGGAGATGGAGATGGAGTGAAGGGGTGTCAATGAAGGCTTTTTGGTGAAGTAAAGCTAAGCTAAGGAGCTAAGGATGGACGCCAATCGGAAGTTCCAAAGGATATTTGAGGTGAGAATTGTTAATGTTTCTAACACTTCCGTTTGCTACAATTCGAGGCAACTCGTAAGCATTTTTTTCGAATAATAATAATCTTCTGCGCATGGCAACTACCTAAAAACTAGTGGGATTGTGGGGAAAAAATTAGTAATTTAATATTTGTATAATTTATGCATTAAGTTCGGCACATGTGAAGATCAAGGTATGAATCGAAGTCGGTCTTTTGCCGTTCTATTCGACAAGCTCAGTCGAATAGAACGGCAGAGTCGACCCTAATACAAAAGTGTCGTTCCCAATTTATTCAAACGTCGAACTTAACAAGTGCCGAACCTAATGATTAGGTTCGGCAAATGTAAAGTTCGACGTTTGAACCGGGCCTCAGTTTGCGTTGGTACTCGGTTGTCATCTCCAAGCGAACAGTTGTTCCGGTTTTTGATGTTGTACCAAGGCAGTAAACTATCAGTTGCTTTGGGATCTGGATGCTGAATCTCAAATTTCCAATTGCGGTGAGATAACAACTTTGCTTTTAATCGGAAAGTAAGAAATACTTCGACCGATCTAAAGCTCGTTTTTGCGAACAATTGATCGTAAAAACGAGCAAAGAATCGTTGAAGGATTTTGGCTATTTTTAAACATAGCAGAGGCGTATCCTCAATGTAAGAGTGTGTCAAACTCACTGATGACTAAAAGAAAGGAAACGAGAGGCGAGGAAGAGATCATTAAACAAATAACCATTCTTAGACTGACGTCGACCTGAAGGTCATATTTCAGCACTAGATGATAACAGTGAAGTAATCATGTTATCAAACAGATTGACTCAGTTAGTCAGCCTAGCAAGCTACAAAGCCACCGAAATTATTTTGAACGTTGATAGAGAACAGATCAAATGGTGAACGAGTTAGATGAAAGAACATTTCACCAGAAGTATTTCTTCCGTCGAGCCATTTAGAACGATATCATTTAAGGGCAAAAATACTGCAAGATTTTAATGGTCCTTTTGGCTTTCCTTCCTGGGTGGATTGAAACTTAATCCATACTTTGTCACCGAAGGTTGATGCTGCTCTTTTTCTTGGCTTTTGACACGCTCTCATGTCGACATTTCGCCCTAAATGGAATTGTTTTAGTGATATTAACCTTGAGGTATGAAGTATTTCTTTTCATGGAATTTATGGATCTCTTGGATTCTTAAGAATAGCACCTTAAGCATTTTTTGAATCTCGAATATATGGAATTCCCGAGGTTTTGTGAAATACATGTCCTGTTCAGTGCGAAAGATTTCTTCTTTTTTTTTCTATTTTTTTCGTTCCTCTTCATTTCAGTCTTGTTACAGAGCAAATTAAGACCGTCTCAAGTTAATTCTATATTCCAGGCTGCACCTTGAAAACAGAAGTGTAAGAAACTGATAGAAAGCGTTTAGAGATTTTTTTTTCACTATGATGCTTGCAAATGAGACGTGCATACACGCGACTAATATAATTGCAATATGTAATATCGAGTTCTTGTATGTGAGAAGGCACGCATTGGCAAAAACAATGGCTGAGAGGGAAATCGTTTCAACGAGATTCAGGAAGCGTTAGGATACTCTGAAGGAAGCTTTGCACTTGTAGCGTATTACTGAAGACTTCGCAGTGGCACCGGTTTCTTGAGGAGCTACCTAGTCTTCTTTGGGCAATGAAATGAAAATTTATCTTTGAAAAATGTTGTTGCTTTTGCATTTTGATTAGAGGGAAGGTCCTCGACGCAATCGTGTCAGTGATTTAAAATCGCAAACTAGCTGGTAGCTGTTTCAACTCTTTCTCTTGGGGTCCTGGTTTCTTAACTTCGAGGTCGAGAAATAAGCAATAGGGAATTAAACCACAAAACTGTTCAATTCTTGTTGGCTGTGATGACTTTCACGATATTTTACAACAGCTCTCGTTAGCTTGATAATACGAACTTGTAGTATAAGCTCATCGCCCTTGAAAAAAAGGGATATTTTTGACGGACGGCGTAAATCAAAGAATTCCAAAACATCTAAGCTTACCCTAGATTCTGTTGACGGCCCTGAAAGACGTTTTCCTTTTGCGCTCAGAGGAGCCTCTCTTGCTTGTCAGACAAACAGGAGCAAATACTTTCGCTTGGTGTCAGTTGCTCGTTGTTAAAGCAGTGCAGTTACTTCCTTGTCTGCTATTATTGGATCATTCTTACCTTCCCTCATTGGTTTCTTTTTACGTATTGGTGACCTCCTTTCATAGTTTACACAAGCAAAAAATACGTAACTAAGACTACAAACTGTAAAAGAAATTTGTAATCTTTGCCTGGAAATCATCAGCAAAATTGAAGTAGTTTTGCTTTGGATATCAATGTTATGATTTAAACAATGTAAATTAGCCATCTTGTTAATAACAGAGGAAGAGTACTTTCTTGTTGTATTCGCCTTGCAAAAGGTCAAATCATGTAGTGATGCATTGCTCATTAGGTTTCGTTTTAAAAGGTTAGAACGTAAGGTTTGCAGTATATCTTGACCCACAGAGTCGACATTAAGAACCACCTTGTAAAGCATCACGCACAGCTTAGCAGGAAAGACTTAGCTTCTCAGTAGCTTTAACTTGAAGGAATTAAGGAATTCACTAATAAACTTAAATGTTAGAACCAACTCAGTTGCACAGCATGATAATCAGCACCACGGGAAAGTGCTACTCTGTAGCTGTCATTTAGATAGCCACACTTCAGACTTACATCCAAGAATCTTAAATATTTACTTCCTTGCGCAGCGAAATGTGCAACGTCTCAGAGAAGTATGACACGGCGGCTCTCATCTTTGCGATCTCATCGCACATTCAAAGCTTTCCCTTTAGGGGTTAAACTGGAAAACTTCACGTCAAACAACCAAAGTGTCGCTTGAAAGCAATCGATTGGTTGCACTTCGTTGATAAAGCACTGATATGCACCTACCCAGGCGTCTATTCGGCTTTTGTCGGTTGTGGAGCAAAATCCATTGCATCTTTTTCCAATGACGGAAACTATTGCAATGCTTCGCTCTGACGAAGGGTAAACGCGCTCCAAAGGTCTGGCTTTCAAACTATCCAATTGAATGACAACTATGTTCGCTGGAAGAATACAAAATCCTTCAAATCAAGTTACGGTTTGCACAAAATCGCGTAACATTTTCGTTTTTGAAAAGTACCAATCGAGCAAGTTCTGAATTGAAAGCAATATGGCGAAATGTGGATGCTAGACTCTTATACCTGCCTTTCACGGTTTGCCGTAAACCGCGAAACTAAATTTCCCCAATATGTCAGTTCCACGTTAGACCACAAAGCCGACTCCTTAAACGTCAATTTTTTCGTCGTTGTAGATGAAAGAGTGGGTGGTTTGGCCGCAAATAGGAAATATTATTGTCGCGGCAGATACAATATCAAGAAAAAGGAAAGTTTAATGGATTATCGAAACAAAAATAGAAGATCTTTGGCGTTTCTTCATGATAGTTTACAATGCTCCCGAAATTTGAACAAGCCCAAAGGTACTGTACCCTTAGCGGTCAGCAATGAAGAGAATTTAGTAGGAAAAGGTTAAGGTGCAATCAATATCAAATCAATTTGAATCAGATTAAGTAGAATCATATGTTTGTTTCTGCTGGGCGATTTAAATCGTTTTGCCTGAGGAAGAAACCTTCTTTTGCAAGAAACTGGATCGGTGACATGTTCCGAGGAGCCGACATTTCTCTGCTTTATGGTTTGGCAGATAGGTAGACAGTTAGCCGACCGCAGAAAGATGTCACCATAATTAACCATGATAAGACATCAAAAGATAAAGGAAACTGAACTTGAGGACTGAATAAAAATTAGAGGAGCTTCGGAGTTCAAAGGCAGGCAGTGAAAGATCAGCTTACAGCGTGTCCTGCGGTTCCTCTTCTCAATCATTTTGACCACTCTGAGCATCGCCTTTCTGTATTGAGTTTGCTTGAAATCACAAATGATTGACATGAACATTCTGAAGGGAACGTTTCTTTAAGTTTTTACGTAGCGTTTCAGGGACAATTTTAAGCCATTGTATCTAAATCCTTCGATATAATGCAGCTTTTTTGTTTATTTTGAGCAGTATTATTGACTCCATGCTAACTAGTCACTGCGCCATGTTCAAAAGCTGACGCCTAGTTTCGATATAATCGCTTGATCGCTTGAAATAGTCCTTGATTTAAACAGTCACGATCGATCCTGAACATACCGCTGCTGTTTCCATGTAATCGCCCGGAAATCAGGTATGAGCGATCGCCCAGATGGACCACTATTTTGAGTGATCGGGGCTGTCTTACGGAAACCAGGCATAAGTAAGTCTTGGCCATAATACTCCTCTCTAAAACAGTTGGACCAAATCATAGCGTGACGGTCAATCGTTCATTGTTATCCGTTTAGCATCTTTCATCATGTCGTGAACATGATAAGTAGTATTTAGTTTTAAGGAAGAAGAAAATGAAGTTTTAAGACTTTATCTCTCTTGTTTCAATTTCTTTCCTGTTTAAGACGGAAAGTCTTCGGCTAAGCATTTCAGTCCATTTGAAGGATGCCTGGTCTAACTTTGTGTATTTTTAGTAAATTTTGCGTTATAATTAAATGTCACGATAGTAGGCTGACATCGATCTAAACTAACTTTAAGTGTAAAATCGGTCGCCTTACGTTAATGCATT
>BLAZ01000569.1:1483162-1485662 GCA_014633955.1 Acropora tenuis
GGCTGTCGAGCGGTTTGTCAAAGAACAGAAGTGGTAAGTTTTTTCGAGTTAGTAACTTGGGGCTGTGGCAGAGTTGGTACTTGTACAGTACCTTATTTACTCGAATAAGTGCCGACCTTGATTAAGCGCCGCCCTCGAATAAGTGCCGCATCTTGGACAAAAAAGTGAATAAGCGTCGCACCCCCGATGCTCTTACTGCTGATATTTCTGCTCTCATTATCATGAAACCCTTGGTTTTTTTTCACCGCGTGAATTTCTGTCGTAATTCTAGATTTGCTATCAGTTTAGTATCAGTCAATAGAAAAAATTAACAGACTTGTGGCGTTAAAAATTAAATAAGCGCCGCGACCCTTGTTCAAGTATTAAAATACAGTATGTGTAATAAATAAAAAGTGGTTGCATGGTTGGAAATTACTGCTTTAGTTTGGCTTCTTATTGGTTGACATTGAAGCTGTTTCAAGAGTTTATTCCCGTAATTGTAAATGTCTGGAAAATCACCAGACTGTATTTTTGGTATAATTATTTTTCATCTCAGTTTATTTCTGTCTAATTTCTGACTGCTAGTCTTTTTTTCTAATAAGTTAACGTTATGAACCAGGTGTTTTCTTACTTTCCCAAACAATATTTCAGTTTTGAAATACATATTTATTTCATTTGTACATGTTGGTGTTAGGGTTTGAATTATATTAGATTTCAGTTGATTATAAGAACCAACTGTTCTAGATACTACTTTTGCCTCATAAGTAATTTGAATTCTCATTTCAGATAAAGAAATGCTGCTCAGGATTCTGGGGACCTGACTGTCAGTGTAAGCAATCATCATTTTGTGTTTCATTTCTGGCAACAACAACAACAACAATAGCACCAAGAAATAGTTATTATTCATAGTACCTCAGTGGTCCATTATAAAATAATATTTATATATTATTGTTTCAATATCAGCTTGTCCTGGTAATCTCAGCAGTCCTTGTTCCAACAATGGCCAATGTGGTGATGGCATATCAGGGAATGGACACTGTCAGTGTTCTGCCAACTTCACTGGTACAGCATGTGAGAAGTGCATACCAGGAAAATATGGAGTGGATTGCATAAATGGTAAGTAGGACTCAAAGAATTGTCTTCTTCTAATGACAGATTTTGTGCACCTGTGAGAATGAGAACTCTCCACCAAACCCATTGTTTTCTCCCCCATGGCTGATGACATTTCTAGTGTCAGGCCTTTCCATTCCTTCAATATAACAACATATTTTTACACATTGTACATTTGGTTCTCAGGGAGAACCAATGCAAAGCACTGCAGAGCCCTGCAGAGCCCTGCAAAGGACTGTGTCCACAGTCCTTTGCAGGAGTACCCAGACAAAAAGATAATTTCAAATGAACATGGAAAATGGTTTGAACCCAGGAGTAACATGCCTTGATTGAAAAAGATCATCTGGGAGACTGGTGCCCTGATAAGAACTGCTGTTGACAACTGACGTTTTGACAGCATGTGCAGAAGCCCTCTTCATCTTGACTCTGATGATGGCGTCTGCTCAGGTTTTTGAAATGTCAGTTGCCAACAACATTCCTTCTCAGGACTCCAGTCACCCAGATGATCTTTTTCAATCATGGTTCAAATGAACTGTTGGGAAAATAATTATATTAAGACCCCTATCTAATGGACCTCTATCTAATGGATATGCAATAAGTATCCAACACTTTGCTAATTCTTTTAGTCCTTAACTGGTTAACGTTAGTGTATGTTTTCATGTGAGAGGTCACTTGCATTCTGTTTGATGCATGGATGATAAATACCCCAAAGAATCCCTAAAAGTTTTCCTCAATGCAATGTGATTTTTGTTCAGAAACTCAGCTTGCCTTAATCATTACAGTCATGTGTCTTTAACCCTTTTCAAGAGCACACACACAAAAAGAAAAACAGAAATATGCTACTCTAACCATATTGTAGTGTTGATGTTTTGAGTTAAATGAGGGGTTTATATGAATAATCAGTAACATTTAGTTAATATTTGAGAAACATGTCTTGAAAGGATTCTTGTTCCATGTTCTTCAGAATGTAAGTGTGTTAATGGAACTTGTAATGAAGGAGTCCATGGAGATGGATCATGTCTGTGTCATCATGGCTGGAAGGGAGCACTTTGTAATGAATGTAAGTTGTTCTTAAACTTGTTACAGACAACTTGGTAGCTCTGAATATTGGCACGTGTATGGTAAATCATTGTTATGAATATAACTAACATCCTCCCTATCATGTCCTTGGTGCACGTGTGCCCACAGCATCAAAGTACAACTTCAAACTAAAATCTCTTTTGAGTTTAAAAGTAATGAAACTTCTGAGACATTGGCTTCTTAATTTTTCTTGAAATCAAGGAGCTCCCAAATTTAAATGTAATCTGCTGTTTAATTCAAAGACACACAAAAATGATAAGAAAATGCATCAGAGGTTACTCTATTTTATATTTTTATTTTGTTTAATTTTGATACAATGAATAAAGTTTTG
>BLAZ01000569.1:1493162-1495662 GCA_014633955.1 Acropora tenuis
AATAGTTTCGTACTGTTTCTTGTTCATAATTTACCAATTATTTGTGCCTTCTCATATTTTTTACAAGTGTTAAATGCAGAGGACATCATATAAAAAGGGGGAAAAAAAACTATTGGATTTTTTTTTTGTGGCGCTGATGAATCTATTGGCCATCAAATTTTACTCCATTATTGTGTCATTTCTTGCAGGCCTCATATGCTGAAGTAGCAAGGTCACTTGGATATACTGAGTTTCTTAAGCTTGTTGAGGTTAGTACATTTAATATGGGAACAATATTAAAATATAAGTATTTAATAACATATTAGAGCCAACTAGCATTGAAAGACTTTATGAGCATGTTAAAGCTGACCTTTCATTTTTCCTTTTCACCAAGCTTGCAGGATTAACAAACAAACTAGATGTTCAAGTCAACAAACCTCTGCTATTATTCTGGCCAACAAACAACGCCATCAAAAAATTGCCAGCTGATTTGTTAGCAAAACTGAGAGATTCAACCCACTTATTAGAGCTGATTCAATTTGTACAATACCATGTGGTAACACATGTTCAGGTAAGTGGTTTTAACTACTTTATTCATTGTCAAACCATCTTGAACAACTGTACAACAGGAAAATATGTTCGTTATGAACTATCGAACACTGATTCCAAATTTAAATTCTGATTGTACAGTACATTATGATCAAAAGAACCACCCGTACAGGAAGGTACTGGTCGGTAGCATTCATTTGAATGGTTGCACAGTGTAACAAACACATACTCAAAAGTTAGAGCCACCTTGTACAGCATAATAAACAGCCCTATAGGAAAGTACTTCTCAGTAGATTTCATTTGAATGGTCACATGTAATGATTTCACCCACTGACTCAAAGATAGAATCACCTTTTACTGAGATATAAACAGCACCATGGGAACATACTTCTTTAGAAAAGCTGTCAGTAACTGTTTATTACTTCTGTGAATGATTATTCCTAATTTTTAAACTTGTTCTCATTTCAGGCTGATTTTAGTTCAAAGTCGTTCCTGAGAAGTGGAGTTGGCTTAGAGTTGAGGACCCTAGGGAGATCTAGTTTATTTGTTTCCTGTAGAGGTGGGCGGGGTGATCTTTATGTTAATGGTGAAAGCAGAATCATTGCAAGAGATGTCAATTTTAATGGTGGTATCGCATTTGGAGTGGATAAGGCCCTCATCCCGCTTGGATTTGGTGGCAATTGTGATGAACTACAAGAATCACATGTTACAGTAAGGAGTTTTTACCTCTATGTTGATGCAAGTTATCAGTGACGCTAAACGTCATTTGTTGTCATCGTCATTGTTATCGTGGTCGTTTTCATCATCATCATCATTATTTACTCATCATTATTTACTCATCATCATCATTATTATTTACTCATCATCATCATTATTATTTACTCATCATCATTATTATTTACAATAATCTCCCCTATGACATTAAAATCTGTGATCACTGTTATTGTTTCATTTTAATAAATAAATAAATAAAATAATAAATAAATAAATCCTCTAATGGCTAACACAATTACTGTAAATCCAGTAGTTTTCATTGTGGGCCAGAAATTCAACTGATGAAACTGAACAACAAATGAAAAAACAGGTTAAGAATCTTAACTGGCTGGAGACAGATCAGCTGGCTATATACAAGTGCAGCTGAAGAGCTAAACCAGGGACTTCCTGGCTCAAATCCAGCTTGTGGTTAGAGTGGGTGTTGAACTCAAAATTAACTGTAATAATTAATTGTATATTTATAATTTTCAATTTATTATTCTTAGTCGGTAACAGTTGAAGAGTCGTTGTTCCTTGGATACACTGTTAATAAACCCTTTTTATTGTTATTAATGTAATTATTGTTGTTGTTGTTATTATTACTATCAGTTGTAGTGACACCTGTGTAGGGGAGTTCAATGTTACAATAACATTTACAAATTAATACAGTATCAGTGGTCTTAATAATTATCGTAATTAGTGAATGCTCACTCAGTGATCTTTGTTTTTCGAGCAATCTGATTGGTTTGCTATCACAAAATAATTGGGTAATATTTGCCATATTATAAAAAAATTAATGGCTGTTGTAAACTTGTGTTTCAAGAATAATTATCAATGTCAATTAAATCTATTTTGAGTGGCTCTCATCTTCAAATGTTGGATGGAATGTTTTTGAGATAATTTCATGTGTATAATAATTTATACTTGTATTGAACAATTATTATTGATCTTTTTTAATCTTAGTGAATAGTGGTAGAATATTTACCTCGATTTCAAAGAATATTAATTTTTATTGATTAGCCCTGTTAACCTTTGCCAATGTTACTCTCTGTAGGGTCCGTGTGGGAATTGTTTCCTTCCAAGAAGCTGTCCACAGGACACCGCTCTTATGGTAAGTAATAACACCTGAAGATCATAAATTTCCCTTGCTCATTGTAAGCCGAAGTGTTAGACTGAGTAGCTTTTGGTTTTTGTGGTGTGCCTGTTCTACACATTTGCG
>BLAZ01000569.1:1513283-1519693 GCA_014633955.1 Acropora tenuis
CCCCATTTTCCATTTCTTTCTCTTTGCATCCTCTCTCATTTTCATCACAGTTGAAACATCACATTATCACTTTTCCATACGCGCTCTCATTCATGATAAAACTTTTAAAAAATCAACTAAAAATAAAAATCTTATTACAATTAAATAACTAAACATTAAACTAACTTCCTCAAATCCTGCTTCATTTCTACACAAATCTTCTTTTTGTCTTATGTTTATCACTGTTATTTCGTCTTCTTAACATCTACAGAATTCATCTACCAAGTACGTTCATACATGTAATCTCAGCTTCCAACGCTCTTAATCATTATTCTTATTATCTTTTACTTATCTTTTTTTTTTCAGCCTCGTTAACAAAAAAACAACAACCGCTGTGGATTATTTTCACTGAAAACTGTAAGTACACTATCACAAGCCAACAAACATTTTCAAACGTCTTAACAGTTTTCGCCTTAATCAATCCCTTTTACATTCTTCTCCTAAATTTTAGATTGGTCCTGACAAACTGATAAACCAACCTTCATTAGCAGCAACACAACAACAAAGTAAGTCTCTTTCAATAATTTTTTGGTTCCATGAAGTACAATCCCTCCCCAGTAACAAACCTCCACAATCCCGACACTTTTCTTCTTCATTCAAGATATTCCTTTCCTCATGACGCTACAAATACAAGACATAATTTATTTTTCTTCTATTCGCCTAAAAACCAAAAATAAATATAAAATATAAATACCCATTAAACAAATAACTATAAACTACAAAGAAACTTCATCAAACCATTCCTATTTAATGTAAATCCCAACTTTTATTTACCCCTCCATTTATTCATTTCACAACTGCAGTTAATTTAATTCTTCAATATTCTTAAGATCTACAGAAACCGTCCACCTCCCCAGGTAAGTCAGATGATCCACATCTCTACATTCCATTTTTACTCATTTCACATTTCGCTATTCTCTTTCTTTTTCCGTAGACACATAAATTCATCTCACAGAATAGCAAAAACCAGTTTCAATCATTGGTGCGAAAGGTAAGTACCAATATTATTCACCAATACCTTTCACATTAGTGTACGCCTAATTTCAATAGTTATAATTAACAGAATTCTCCTTCCGGACACACAAAATGCACCAATACACCTTCTCAACTGAAACGTGGATATCCAACCATAGTTACATCCGTCATAATCTTTAATTCCAAAACAATGCACCACACCCGTGCGCAGCAAACTTCAGGAAATGATCCCAATTTCTTTTGTGTATGCACTAAACAATTTAAACTCTTACTTTCAGAAAAAAAATACAGCGAAACGATAAATGCAACTTTCAAATCGTAAATAGACTTCTCGCTCTTTACGAAATTAAAATTGTTTCAACTATTGACCAACTAGCACCTCTCCATCGACCACACTTATCTCTTTATTTTCAGCTCTCTTCCAGTAAATTCAAAGAAGAATCAACCATAACAAACCGTAAGTGTGTTTTCCTTTCTCGTCTTGAAAAACTAATCTTCATAAATAACTGATGTACATAAAATGCACAAAACTAACTGCTTCTATTTTCTACAATCACAGAGTAAAATTTGCTCTTCACACCCCTTCATTGTTACAACCTCCAAAAATAAAAGCGGTGAGTATTCGTCTTCCTTGTTTTTCATTGGACGGATATTTATGATCCCTTTTCATCTCGGTTGCATACATTATATCTCTATTCATTCTTTTCGTACACTAAAATAAATTAAAGATAAAAGGACAAATTTCAATAAAACGTTAACTAACATTAAAACACGATAACCACTAGCCCTTCCGTTATCCTTTGCCATCTCTTTACATTGCTTTTCGCATGCAGAGTTTATTATAATTATCTCGACAACGTTTTCTTCTTGAGATCTACAGGACCACTTCACCGCCCCAGGTAGCACAAGGAAGTACAATACAATCATACTTCAACATCCAAAATCTCTCCTTTCCTGATAGTAATTTAATTTTATTATTTCTCGATCTTTTTCAGCCACACTGGTCAGCTCAGTGGAACATGAACGCCTACTATCTACTTTCAAACCGTAAGCGTGTCTTACCCCCTCTTCTTTCAAAAACTGACGTCGATCAATAAACAATCACGGATAAACTACACAATTAACTGCCTCTAATTTCTACAATCACAGAGAGTGAAAACATGCTCCCTACACCTTTTCCACTGCTGCAGCCTCGGAAATCAAAATTAGTGAGTATTCATCCTCCATGTTTTCTATTTCACGCCTATTACCAATCTCTTCTTGATAACAGTTCCTGTTTATTTTCAGCTCTTTGTCCAACCACAGTCATAGAAGACATTAAATGAGCATCAAAGCAAAGAATAGATAACCAAAAACATGCAGACAGTAAGTGACACTTGGGATCTATTATATTAATTTCTATAACATATTTTTTTCTTATGAAGTAAGCCAGATAAAATAGAGAGACTGTTGAACCACAAAATACCTCCTTGACGCTTATTTTTTTCTTCAGCTGCACTACATCATCTAACCCGATACATGAATATTTTGCATGCTGCATAATTGCCTTAGAAACCGTAAGTGTCCCTTCCATTATTTCTCTGCATTTAATTTCTAACTAATTGCCAATAAAATGCTTTTATTTTCATAGAAATGCTCTAAATTTCTACCACCACAAACATGGAAGACAAGTTCCTTCCATGCATTCGTTACTGCTGCTTCGAAAAATGAAACCGGTAATTATGTCTTTATTCTTCTTTATGACCTATTACCAATCCCTGTCTCATTCGTCTCTCCATTATTAGATCGCCCTTATTTCCCAAGAAACAGGCACCCGAGGTCACAGAATTCAATAGCAACTACACGGTGAGTGTCTCCCTCAAAAATCTTAACACTATTGGAATCAAAGAACATAATCTCGCCATTTTCCCCTTTTCTTCCTCATCTGAGTTCAAATGCATAGCTTCATTTCTTTTTTCGTACACCTAAATAAATTATAAATTTAAAGGGTAAAATTAAATTAAATAATTCGTTGTTCTTCTTTCTACACCGACCTATTGCTTATTCCTCAAACATTTTTCTATCCAATTTTTTAGATCGACCTTGTTTCCAAACGGACAGCATAGCCTCTGGTAACTGAAACAAAGTAAGTAGTATATAAAGATATAACACAATTAATTATTTACCGAAGAAAGACTTCTAAAAAAAAAAACGTCGTTTTTCTCTTTTTTCATTTTGGTAAAAAGACGTATTAAAAATTATCATTTTACCAGACACTAAAAAAGAAATAAACTTAACACAACAGTTACTCTGAAACAAATAAAATAAACTAAAAAGGAAAATGAACTTCATCAACCATTCGTCTTCCTACCTACCCCATCTCTTTTAAAAGTCTATGTACCATACCCCTTGAAATCTTTCTTACGCAAATCAGTTTTAACATCAAAGTTTCTTTCTTTTTTTTTTTTAAAAAACAGAAACTGAGAAACGCAGTCTGCTACGCTTAACATTTCAACCCGTACATTTCATCTCACTAATTTTTCTTTTGTTTTTCGGATTCCCATTTTTTAGGTACATTCACTTATCTTCCACTGAGAAGAACGACAACTCCTATAATGAATGTCGGACACAACAGTAAGTACCCTTCAAAGTTAACACATTCTCCATCATTTTAACACTACCACTGTCATATAAATATAAAATTAAAATTGTCCTACGACTTATTTCATTTACTTAGAAAAACTATTTATCAGAGCATGATTGCTGGAAAGGCAGAAACGCACAGCTTCTCAATTGCTACCTGATACACATTCTCACTTCAAATAGCTCCCAAACTGTAAGTACTTCCGTTTTCGCCTTTGCTCGCAAAATAACGTACCAATACTTACTTACTTCTTTTTTTAACAAATCCTTCTAAAATTTATTACTCTTGCTTCCAGAAAAACTTGCTCCTAAGAACAAATGCAGTTATTCAAATTGTAAGTACACTTTTCGCTGCTTAGTTTAATTTCATTTAGCTAAACTGTAACTAACACTGCTCCATCAGGCGCATTTGTTTTTTTTTCTCAGATCTCTTGGTTAACTCCTTTTATAACAGCAACAGAAAGTAATAAAGAAGAAACAAGCAAGACAGGCGACAACCGAAAGACGCGGATAGTAAGTATGAATTGTAATACATCATGTAAATAAATATAAACTAGTTAATGCTAATTAATTGAACTAGAGAAAACTAACAGAGAGAGGGAACGTTGTTACTTTACAAAATACCAATTTCTTTTCATGCTTTTTTTTTCATTATTTCAGCTGCACTGACTCATCTAAAACAATACATGCATAATTTGGATGCTACTTAATTGCTCTAGAAGCCGTAAGTGTGCCTTCTCCTATCCTTTTGCCATCAATTTACAACTAATTCCCAATAAAATACAATTGCCTTTATAGAACACAAATACTGCAGACAAGTTCCTTACATCTTTTCGTTATTGCAGCCTCGAAAAATCAAGACAGTGAGCATTTCTCTTCCTTATTCCTTTTTCATACGTCAATTACAAATCTCTGTCACATGTCCTTCTCTTCATTTTTAGATCGCTCTTCTTTCCCAAGAAACAGCCACCTCCTGTCACAACACTCAAGAGCCGCGACCACACCAGTAAGTGTCTTTTCATATATAATAACACTATTTGAACCCAAGCGGAACAAAATTTTTCCCTTTTCTGTCGGCACTCTCTTTTCTCATCTAAATTCAAATAAATAATCATTATTTATTTTCGTACCCTTAATAAGTAAAAAATAAAATGATAGGATATAATACTGGAACAAACTAAAACTAAATACCTATAAACCATTTATTTTCCTCCTCTATCTCAACCATCCGGTTTTCCTTATCTTTTTACAAATTCTCCTTTAATAATTGGCTTGATAACATGTGTTATTCATCTGCAAATCTACAGATCACCTTGCAAGTAAAACGTAAAATACAATACAAGTCTCTCCTTTCCTGCTATTAACATTTACTTTATTTTCCCTTTTTCAGCAACCCTGGTCAGCTCAGTAGAGTAAGTAAACTTACTGTCCGACTTGCAAACCGTAAGTGCGCCTTCCTCTTTCTTCTTAAATTAAAAAAACTAACATCAAACAAACTACACAAGATTAACTTTCTCTAATTTGTGCCATCACAGACATGATAGACAAGTTCCTTTCAACCTTCCGTTGTTGCAGCCTCAGAAGATCAAACCCGCTGTGAGTATTAGGCTTCCTTCATTTTCATTGCACGTTCATTGATATACCAATCCCTTCTTTTTTTCATCACAGTTCATAGTCTCTCATTATTCCATATGTACGCTTAAATGAAAATAAATATAAAAGATAAAATATTCAATACTAAAAGATAAACTAAGACTTAAACATAAACATCACAACCCCATTCGCCTTCCTTGGCCATCTAAACAATCCCCAATACTAAAAGATAAACTAGGGCTTAAAATTAACATGACAACTCCATTCACCTTACTTTGCCCTTACATTTGCTTTTCAACAGTCAGTTCTTGTTATTACCTCGACAACTTTTATTCTTCTTCTTCTTTTAAAATTTACAGTTGACCTCGCAAGTAACACAGGTAGTACAATGCAACATACTTCAACGTTACAAGTCTTTTAGTTATTGTTAGTAACACTTCTTCTATTCTTTCTTCTTCAGCAACATTAACCTCATCAAAGAAAGAGAAGCAATTGCTATCTCATTGGCTTACAAACCGTAAGTGCACCTCTTTGTCGCTTCACATTGATCTCATTTACTGAACAAAGGCAAGAGTGCCTTCTCTCTGACATATAAACCGTAAGTGAGCCTTTCTTTCACTTCTTCCTTGCTTGAAAATCTAATGACGTAGATAAATCTGGACAATTATTTATTAATCATTAATAATTTCTACCCCACAGACACTAAACACAAATTCCCGAAATGTTTTCATTATTGCATCCACAATCAAAACAGTGAGTATTACTCTTCCTTGTTTTCTATTCCACAGCTAATACCACTTCCTTCCGCAGTACAAATATGTGATCTTTTTTTCACACGCTTAACTCTTTGTCTACAACTCAAAAAACAGGCAAAATTGACCACTTCTCTATTTTATTCAATATTTTCACAAGAATTTACAGTGGTGTGCAAGGCTATATCTCATTTGAAAGAGGAGTAAATAAGCTATGGAAAAATATAAATTTTTATTTCTAGAAACTCTTCACAGTTCTCCAAAAAAATTCTCAAGTCACAAAATTAGCATAATTTATGCAACAAAATTCAAGCTTTGAGTCTCTTTGTGCAAAGTAAAGTGGGCTAGGAGAAAAAAGTTGAAGACAACTTTTTTCCTTATTCTCTCGCCCACATGGTCACCAAAGCTGGCTGTGAAGAAAGAAAATCA
>BLAZ01000569.1:1529703-1532203 GCA_014633955.1 Acropora tenuis
ATTCAACATTTGCGCAAGGAAGATTTCAAGGGGTATGGTACATAGACTTTTAAAAGAGATGGGGTAGGTAGGAAGGCGAATGGTTGATGAAGTTCATTTTAATTTTTAGTTTATTTTATTTGTTTCAGAGTAACTGTTGTGTTAAGTTTATTTCTTTTTTAGTGTCTGGTAAAACGATAATTTTTAATACGTCTTTTTACCAAAATGAAAAAAGGTAAAAACGATGTTATTTTAGCAGCCTTTTTTCGTTAAATAATTAATTGTGTTATATCTTTATATACTACTTACTTTGTTTCAGTTACCAGAGGCTATGCTGTCCGTTTGGAAACAAGGTCGATCTAAAAAATTGAATAGAAAAATGTGTCAGGAATAAGCGATAGTTCGGTGTAGAAAGAAGAACAACGAATTATTTAAGGTTTGATGTATAAAAAAGGGTGTGATAGGATATGTGGGTTTTATAAACAAGAAGAGTCGTTATGATTTTCAAAAAAGAAGCTATGGAACAAAAATGGTGTCTGTGAGAACAAATGAAATGCCTTGAAAGAAGGAAAAAGGGGAGAAGGGTACCTGCTTGCCTTTTATTAAATGTTGTGAGATTTTTGAAACGTTTTTCAGTTCTTGTGCTGTAATAGGAGTAAAGTTGGTGTGAAGCCGCTTTTAAGGATTTGTTATTTAGTAGCTATCCCTTCGGAAATAATTTTGATCAAAAAAAATTGATTAAAGAATGTTATTTTTGTTGCTCATTGGCGCAAACAAAATAACAAGAAATACTTACAGTTTGATTAAGAAAGGTGTAGGAAATGTTTCCATTTGGCTGACAAGACAACATGGCTGAAAAAGAAGAAAGTCAAAATTAGCGATAGTAAAGGAAGGACTTGAGTGTCATGTTATATTGTTAAATATTTCCTGTATTGCTTGCGAGGTGAGCTGTTTCTGTAGATGTTAAGAAGAATAAACGTCGTGGAGCCAATCATTGGAAAGGAGTAGATGTGAAAAATAAATGAAACGTGATGGTTGAAATAGAGAACGAAGTGAAATGGTTCAATTATGTTATAGAACTTTTAGTTTGTTTCAGTATTAAATTTTACCCTTTAAATTTGTAATTTATTTAGGTGTACGGAAAAAGAAATGATGCTATGCATTTGAACTTAGATGAGGAAGAAAAGGGGAAAATGGCGAGATTATGGTCTTTGATTCCAATAGTGTTAAGATGTTTTTTTGAGGGAGACACTCACCGTGTAGTTGCCATTGAATTCTGTGACCTCGGGTGTCTGTTTCTTGGGAAATAAGGGCGATCTAATAATGGAGAGACGAATGAGATAGGGATTGGTAATAGGTGATAAAGAAGAATAAGGACATAATTCGCGGTTTCATTTTTCGAAGCAGCATTAACGAATGTATGGAAGGAACTTGTCTTCAGTGTTTGTGGTGGTAGAAATTTTGAGCATTTCTATGAAAATAAAAGCATTTAATTGGCAATTAGTTAGAAATTAAATGCAGAGAAATAATGGACACTTACGGTTTCTAGGGCAATTATGCAGCATCCAAAATATTCATGTATCAGGTTAGATGAACTAGTGCAGCTGAAAAAAAGAAGCATCAAGGGGTATTTTGTGGTTCAAGAATCTCCCTATTTTATCTGGCTCACTTCATTAAAAAAAAAATAAGTGATAGAAATTAATATAATAGATCCCAAGTGTCACTTACTGTCTGCATCTTTTTGGTTATCTATTCTTTGCTTTGATGCTTATCTAATGTCTTTTATGACCGTGGTTGGACAAAGGGCTGAAAATAAACAGGAATTGTTATCAAGAAGAGATTGGTAATCGGCGTGAAATAGAAAACATGGAGGATGAATACTCACAATTTTTTATTTGCGAGGCTGCAGCAGTGGAAAAGGTGTAGGGAGCATGTTTTCACTCCCTGTGATTGTAGAAATTAGAAGCAGTTAATTGTGTAGTTTATCCGCAATTGTTTCTTGATCAACGTCAGTTTTTGAAAGAAGAGAGGGAACGACACGCTTACTGTTTGAAAGTACATAGTAGGCGTTCATGTTCCACTGAGCTGACCAGTGTGGCTGAAAAAGAGAAATAATACAATAAAATTAGTATCAGGAAAGGAGAGACTTTGGATGTTGAAGTATGATTGTACTGTACTTCCTTGTGCTACCTGGGGAGGTGAAGTGGTCCTGTAGATCTCAAGAAGAAAAAGTTGTCGAGATAATAATTACAATAAACTCTGGGAAAAGCAATGTAAAGATATGGCAAAGGATAACGCAAGGGCTAGTGGTTATCGTGTTTTAATGTTAGTTAACGTTTTATTTGAAGTTTGTCTTTTTATCTTTAATTTATTTTAGTGTACGAAAAGAAAGAATAGAGATAGGATGTATGCAACCGAGAGGAAAAGGGATTACAAATATCTGTACAAGTAAGACGAATACTCACCGCTTTTATTTTTCGAGGTTGTAACAATGGAGGGGTGTGAGAAGCATGTTTTTACT
>BLAZ01000569.1:1611068-1613568 GCA_014633955.1 Acropora tenuis
CACCTACCAATCAAACGAACAAACAAACAAAGAAATAATCAATACTCTCAAAATAATGTCAGTGCATCTTTATGATAATTATTTCTGCGTACTAGCCCACAACATAGTCAAGTAATAATGAGCAAATCCTTCTTTCGTTACCCGCATGATTAGTCACTGAATTTGTTAGCGAGGATAAAACGTGTAAAATAAGAAGCGTGCATCCTGATAAAAGATCTGATCAGAAGTGCAATCAAAAAAAGAGAAGAAGTAAGGCTGATCAAACGGTGTAGGAAATATCTACGTATATATTATTCTGTCCCTTATATTGAACGGCTCATTTCTGTCGCCTAATTCAACCGACGGAATGGCCACTGTGGGCAGCCTCCACAGTCATCTTAATTCGTACCAGTCGTTTGTTTGTAAAAGGAAACGTAAAATACATCAATGCAAGCATAAAAACGGCCATTGCATTGAAAGTGAAATGCTTGTACCTTGACATGTTGGTGCCATTGCTGACCATTTATTGGCAACACTTCAAATGCATTTGCAGATAAATTGATTTGTGTCCAATTTCCACTGGCGTCCATATAAGCTAACGTTTGTCGCCATTTACATGACAGATATTCGCGCTCCTTACGAAATTCATGGGTAGAGATCAAGTCCTGGAGATTAAGAACTATCAAGGGTTCGCGATTTCCCCATTCAAAGCAATTATCAGAACCTGCAAGATAAATAGTGAAAAATTAAGTGTGATAAGATAAGAAGGAAATTGACGATGATGACGATACGAATTCGAGGATTCAATAATTTTCCGCTGAAAATAATCCCGCTGTAGCCCGTTGGATCAAACAAGTGATCTAATCGGTTTGCTAGTGTACAAAGTGTAGATTTTTTAAACAGGAACCGATGCAACATGGGGCTAATATAAATGTTAGTACTATATTTCAGCTGGTCAAACGAGACTTCTTCAGCTCCAATAAGAATTATCAGCTCCTATGATAATTCTCAGTTACAATTCGCATTGCCTACCTGAAGTAATCTGAAGGTTGGTTTGGCCAGCCGAAATATAGTCCTAAAATTTATATTTACTCGTATTAACGTTGTATCGGTTCCTACTCAAAAAATTATGTTAAGGACGCTGATCTTGGTAATAGTAATGATGACGCTGACGATGATCGATTACGATGATGTAATGTAGTTGCGGGAGAATTCTGAATTATTCAGTGGATGGTAATATCCACCCTTTGCACAATTGTAGATAGCATTGACCACCTTTCGACGACAAGGGTTTGTTGAATACCGGGGAAAACCCTGAAAATACGCTGCTGAACTTGTCAACTAACGCCTTCTTTCCCGCTTTGCTAAGTCACTCTTAGTTTATTACTTCTGAAATGTTTAGCTAAAGACAAACTGTGGCGCCGTGTCGGTGGGGAAGTGAAACACGCAAATTCGGTATCACACAAGTTGACGAGGTCATCGAAGTGTTGACCCTTCGTCATCAGTTCGCTCTGACGAAGGCCAAACGCTCCAAACGTCAGCTTCGTAGAGATCTTTTTTTTCCGGTGGAAATTTGAACCTTATCAATTTGTTCGACACTCTAAAATTGCTCTGCCCGGTCAGCGCAAGCTTTGTTGTCACCTCCGTTTACGATAGTCATCATTACGCGCCAACCATCCTTTTCAAAGATCTGCAAAGGGACAAGGTTCATTTAAAACTTGTAACACCGCTGAAACAACGATGTCCGATCCTAGAGTTAGTAGGAAGGCTTTAAAGATCTAATAAGATCTTGATGTTGATCTATCTAAAATCATTGAAGATTCTCAAAAATTCAACGGGCTTGATCGCGTATTATAGCGTGACACTCAAATGGTGACATCATTACTAACAACTGACCCCACACACGCTATGCAAAAACGTAACACGAATTCCTAGAAGGGAAGTTATTATTTGCTCACTTTGTGTTGATTTTCGAAATTTAAAAATATCATAACCAGTTTGAGGATTCCAAAAATTAATTGCGCTCACCAACGTCTTGCCCCTCTAGGGAATTGGTTTTTTACCACAATTTCAATGACTTAAAACAACACTCACTTCTTAGCTTGCAACTCGACACGCACTTTCCTTTCGATCGGACATAGACGGAACCTTTAGGCGTTCCATTTTTCTCCGTTAAGCACGGTATTGATCGGCTGCATGTACAAGATGAATTTCCACTCGGCGTCGCTTCACGCTCGCTACACGATCCACAAAAATCATTTGTGAAACTATCCAAATAGCCGCGAGTTATTTTGGACATGAAAGTGTCTCTTCGGCTCTCAGCGGAGAAAAACCACACAAGCACAGCGAGCAAAGCTACGTTTCCACACATTTCTGGTGCTCCGCGAGAACGACAAAAACAAATGAAGCATGTTTGAATTCTTTTAGAAAAGAAATTTGATACGAATGTCATATGATCACTTGCTTTAATTTTATCGCATGTACTCATTGTCATCCCCTTACAGTCATATGAGCTTTGACA
>BLAZ01000569.1:1626458-1628958 GCA_014633955.1 Acropora tenuis
CTAACACTCTCGTGGTCACAATCAGATCTAAAAGAACCACAGCAATCGATAGTAGTTGTTGAGTAGATAAAGATACACCGCGTAAAAGGCGAAGCCATAACCAAACGAAACATACATTCTCATTTTCTCAATAGTTTTAAAATTTCTCTAAAAAATATCCAGTTTCAAATAACTGCAAAATCTCTTCATTCTCTTGGACACAGGTTCCTTAAAAGAAAAGATATGCCGATTTCAGTACAACTTCATTTCTATAGAATAGGGGAACATGTATCCCACCCAGGGGGCCGTCATTTGCAGCCGCCACCTCTCTTTTGTGTTTTAGTCTCGCTTTGTTTGTTTCTGTTTCATAGCCAATCAGCTTGTTTCAGTTGTGTTTGCATAATTTATTACCCTGTGACACTGCAGTCTATATTTCGTTCATTTTGCAGGAGGACACGCTACGCACAGATTGTCCAAACGTCTGATGTTGAACAGAATTTGTAGCCGCAACAATGTAAGTACCTCTTTGCTCTCGCTTTCCGCTTTGTGTAGATGAGCCTATGGGTTCCCTGCTGCTGGTTTGTACCTTTTATTTCCTTTATTGGAATGATTGTCTGTCTATCTCTGCTTTATTATGCATACATTATTATTCAAATATTTGCACTGTTTTCTCTCCGAACTTTTCATGGTGGTGTTACCGCTATTGTTACTTGGGGTACTCCTGAAAGTGCCTCCTGGTAGGGCTAGGGATTGGTTTGAGTAGTTCCTTCTTGTACAGCAAGACAGGCAATAGGAAATAGTTCAAGTAATTTCATTCCAAGAAAAAGAAAAAGAAAAAGCGCTGCATAATTGTCTCCAGAATTGTAAGGAAATGCTGGCCAACACACAGCTTTCACGTTGACAAGTTGTTCAATGCGTTAGCCAGCGAACCACAATAAGTACTTAGTAGGAACAATCAGCGACAATTATTTAAGAAACTTACCAAGTTGACCCTCTTTTGAAATCGCAAAAGTACATCACTCAAACTCCTAGAGTGAGGCATACTGCTAATAAGGCCAAAGGGATTATCATAGCTGGTGTCCCTGTTGAGATGACTGTCGTGATCGCAGAGCTTGGTGGAGGAGGTGTCCCTGTTGAGATGACTGTCGTGATCGCAGAGCTTGGTGGAGGAGGCGATGTTGTAGCGTTCATAGTGTAATTACAGAGTGAAACTATAATTGTGAGAACAGCAAAATCAACTGAGGCATTCGCAATATAAAACCACATTTTATATAGGTCAAGAACAATAAGAACTTGTGTAATGAGAACTGAATGGATGAATGAACTCAGGCTTCCAACCGAGAGACAATTAAGGAGATTAAAGAATGAGACAACATCTGTAACTCCAAGTACAAGTAGTATTTCAGTCTAATTCTTATGCTTAAACGTAAAATTTACAGTTTTAAATGCAGTATACTCCTGCATAACTTATTACGGTTTCTGCGGGTATTTGGAATAAATACCGCCTGGTAATAATTCAAAACTCCCCAAACAGTATTATCGGTGTTTATCCCAAATACCCCTTGACACTATACTTCTTGCTATGCAAATAGGGCCTACATGACGGATTTATTCTATAACCGTTTTCTCTTGCTTCTATTGAAAGCAGCTGATTTCACCTTTATTATGGACAATGCACCAAACTCCTGTCTCATGAGAACCCTAGCATGAAAAACAGTGCTTAAATGACCGTCGAAAGTAATTACGCGATTCCGATTGCGCATTTGGTGATTGGCTTTAAATTCCTTCAACTAATGAGAAGAAAAACCAAAACCAATCGCACCTTGTACTATTTTTCCTACGTTTTGAGCAAGGTGCTAGGTGTTCTGATTGGTTCCGGTTGTGATTGATGGGAGTAATTACTTTGGTACTGGCTTTTCGACAATCAATTAAAAACTGCTAAAGATGCTGTGAGTTGTTATAGAATCTTTTTGCAGAGATAAAAAGTCTAGTGAAAAGAAAATTTTGCTACAGTAGCTTCGTTTGAAAATTTTTGAAAGTTATTCGAAAGCAAAAGGAAAGATTTGTTGTGATAGTAAATGAACCAGCACAATTTGACACCCAGAAACTGCATTTCCTAAACTCCAAGTTACAAAAATTTCCAGACCCCCTTCCCCTAAAAGAGTCTTTCCAAGCGACGGAAAGCGATCTCTCTAAAATTTCTGGATTCGGCAAGTTATAATTTGTCTACCAGCTGCCTACTTGAAATTTTATTGAAATCCCACCTACAACATCAAGAAGTCAGTCCGTAATCTGTTCTTTGCAACCTTGTGTGGATTTTAGAACAGAACAACCAGATTACCGGGCCGATAATTGGAGGTCGAGTAGGCGACAATACGTGGCCAGTGGTCAACTTCGATCTTAGGTAGACCTTTTTAAAGGGCAAACTATCAATGACAGCTTTGCTTTGCTGTGTGATTCTCACCAACAGGGTGGAAACTATCTGGAATTCAAATAACGTGACATTTAAAACTTCCAATCA
>BLAZ01000569.1:1633958-1636458 GCA_014633955.1 Acropora tenuis
TTAATCATTGTGTCACCGATAAACATAGTATTTCCGCATAGAGAGTTAATTCTAAACAAGATGCAAATGTTCGACTAATATGATTACTTATAACAATAATTGGAATTCGTGTCTTGATTTTGTTTTAGTCTCAAGGGCAAGGCAGCCTTGTCTTCCAACGATTTTATAATACCTAGTTGTGTTTTCACCTGTGTAGTCGTTATAGATTAATCTCTCCAAGAATGAAATAGCTCCTCCACCCCCAAAATAAACACACACAAACCACCATCCCTTTATTCGATCTAACGAAGGGCTAACTCTCCAAACTTTAGCTTTGTTTTCTCTTCATGGTGGAAACCAACCCTTATTAAGTTGTTTGAACCAAATTTTAGTGTTTCGTTTCTACACCGACGAGGCACCGCAGTTTCCTTCGGAAAAAAACTCTCATCGTTTGACTTCTAGACGGGACCAGCCCCGGAAGGGCGAAAGATGCTCATTTTAATTTCGCTGCCACAATAAGCGATAAAAGTACTTGAGACCGTCCAGTATAAAAACTAGAATGATAACCTCAGAGTTGTTTTTTCATCTTTTCATGACATCCCTCTCTTCACCGATCCTTTAAGTGCTGTGAAAGAAGTCTGAACTCTTAGCCTTGCTAATTGCCAGGAAAATTTGATCTGAAACTTATTGATAAGGGTCAAATTACCACCGTAAAAAGACAACAGAACCTAGTGAGGATTCTTAGTATTTCTATAAAATGCTGGCTTTTAGTGATCATCAATCGTGCCTCTCATGATCATGTCTGCGAAAGTTCAGTCGAATTCATGTTGAATGCGTTTCTCCAATATACCCCACCCCCTTGTCAATTAAAGGTAAAATAATACTATGAAAATAATGTAAGTATCCAAGTAGACCTTCATCATCAGCCCAAAAAAATGTAGCAACCCTTTTCCTACTATGTCTTTTAATTTGAAGAAATGGATTTTCATGCCATTTTCCTAGTTTGTCTCGCTCGACTTGATCAGGCACAGTGAGTCTGTGACTGAGTAACTATCATTCCACAAGATGACGTAATGAAAAATTCTTTAAGGCAAGGTTTGATATTATGAAATGAATGTTTTGCACAAAAAATGTCGATGATAACGAGAGCTTAATCGAAATCAGTGTGACGTTAAGCTGGAGAGCCTAAAGAAACCTAGAAAGGGGGCATTCAAGCATAGTAACAGACTTGAACACAAACTGATGGTTAATTTTGACTACGAACCCAATGTCGTGGCATGGTGATGCAACTAAGGACCTAAGTCGGGAGACAGAAGATTTTATAACTCTAAAAAATTCTGGCTACACCGGCCATTGTCTTAAAGGACAAAATATACACCCTCAGAGTCTATGAGACACTTCATTAGAAAATTTTTCAGTTATGTGGAAAGTTATTTCTTCAATCTAATCAAGAGAGAAAAAGTCAAGGCGCGCACAATGTCCAAGTTATAACTTAGTGACAAATTTAGACGTAAAATTTCAGGGAGAGTGGCACGTTTTCAGCCTTCGAAGAAGCAATGACAGAACCAATGCGGTTACAGCAAAAAAAAAATGTAGACTGAGGTACAAACGCCCTGTGGAAATGTCGCAATCAAGTGCTCGTCAACGAGCTAAACCTTTTCTCCACTTTTTCGTGAAATTTGTAAGAATAAAAGTATCGAGAGCCTTTTATTTTCCTCAATGATGAGAGGTCAACACCAAACGAAGACGCTAATGCAGTAGTAAACGTTTGAATTCTCTATTTGGGCATCTGAATAATTTAAAGGCAGTAGTCTAATGGAAGCATTGCTTATTTTCGCTCAAGACGTTGTACGTTTAGTGTCTTATGGTGATGTATCAGGGCACTCAAGGACCGCATAAACGGGGGGCTCAAGTTCCTGGATACTCGAACTAGCGTAGACTGGATTAGAATAGTCCCATCGGTGTCCCTTGGGTTTACTATCGGCTGCTGCTATGTTATAAGGTTCCTTATTTAGGCAGTTCTTAGAGCTCTTTGTTCCTGCTATTTCTTCAAGTTCATCTAAGTCTGCATAGTCTGCATACTCTGGATTTTCCACAACATCTGCAGGGGGTGGGCCTGTGGTGTATGGTGGTTGATACTCAGGGGGGCTGGAAGGAACTATTCCTGGGCCTCCGCTCGGACCAATGAGTTCTACATATTGGGGAATCACTTGCCGATCCTGTAGTAAACAAAATGGTATCAATTGAAGACAGCAAAAGTGAGAAACGAAAGAAGGTGAAAGGAAAGAAAGGAGGAGAGATGAATGAACGAGGAGAAAGCTGAATTAAAAGGAAACGACAGACATCAGGGAAGTGAAGAATTGAAAAATGGACAAGAGATGATGACCCCAACAACAACGAAAACGACGGACGAACAAAGGAGAGAATAAAAAAGGCAAGAGAAGAGTATCAATGAAGGAAAAGAATAACGGAGACGAACAATTTGGTGAGAATTGATAAGGGCCAAATTAATAAATTGTTT
>BLAZ01000569.1:1700672-1705672 GCA_014633955.1 Acropora tenuis
CTTGAGTTTGTTGATGTTGTTAATGCTATTGCCTTTCTAATGTATCTAAGTCTTTCTTTATTTGATTGCAGGATGAGCATTTGAAGAGAGGCAACTTAAGTGAAGGCAGCAAGGATGCCAATTTACTAGGGATGCGCAGGTGTTCTATATCATGTTATATTATTTGTCTCTGGTTGTTTATATGGTATATGTTGTTCTTCCGTTTGTTGGGGTATGTTGTCTTATATGTCTTGTTTGCTGGTGTTGAATGTTCTTTTGTAGTTCTGTTCTATGGTGTCATATGTTATCTTCTGTTTTTATTTTTTGATGTGTTTGTTGTGCTTGTATTTGTTGATGTTGTATGCTGTATTGTAGTTTGGTTGGTTGCTTTTACTTGTTATCTTGTACTTCTCTTCCCTTGTGTTTGTTATGTTTCTTGATTTTGTTTGTTATTCTGGTCTTCTGTTTGTTAGTATATGTTGTGTTGTTCCTCTCCTTGTCAGTGTTGTTTGCTGTGTTGTATTTCTGTTTGTTGATATTATTGCATATTATATTGTACTTCTGTTTGTTGCTGTTGATTATCTTGAACTTCTAGTTGTTGATTTTGCATTGTAGTTGTCATTTTTGGTTTTGTATGTTGGTTTGTTCTTGTGTTTGCTGTTGTATGTTATGTTGTTTGTCTTTTTGCGGTTGTATGTTGTGTTCCTTCTTTTTGTTATATGTTTTATTGTACTTCTTTGAGTTGGTGTTGTATTTTATTTTGCACTTGTTTGTTTGATTGTAATATTTGCTTTTGCAAGTCCTTTTCTTTTGCTTTGTCTCTTGTATTTCTTGTCTTCTTATGTTAAATAATTTTTTTCTTACTCCTGCATTATAGGTTGGCAACTGTGAAAATGGAGACAAGGCTGGAGACTTAATGGCTTCAGAGAGTGGAAATGACTCTTGAGACCTAGTGCGTAATGACTGGAGATGACGCTGGACATCTAGTGGAGATGACACTCAAGACTTAGCGTCTGGGGAGTGGAGATAAAGCTGGGACATTGGAGACTCTCCATGTTGAAAGTGAAGACGATGTTGAAGACTTAGCGGCTGGGGATGAGAGACCAAAAGTGGGGAGTGGAGACGATGCTGGAGACCTGGCAGCTAGGGAGTGGAGATGATGTTGATGATTAAGCAGCTTGGAGTGGGGAGGACATGGGAGTGTGTGGTTTGGGAGTGGTGACGAATCTGGAGACTTAGCGGCGGGGCATTGGAGATGATGCTTGGAGACTTAGCGGCCAGGGAAGGAGACGACGCTGGATATTTTTGGGCCGAACAGTGAAGATGATGATAGGGACAGGGGGAGGGGAGACAACGCTGGATATTAGGCATCTAGAGAGGGAAGACGACGCTCTAGACTAAGAGGCCAGGGACTGAAGACGTGGTTGGAGACTTTGCAGATAAGGAATTGAGACGACACTGGAGATTTAGCGCCTGGAGACTAGAGGTAACGTCGCAGACATAGTGGCTGGGAAGGGGAGACGACGCTGAAGGTTTAGCAGCTGGGAAGTGGAGACGATGTTGGAGACAAACCCGCTGGGGATTAAAGATGCCAATGGTGACTTAGTGGCTGAGGAGTGGATATGACAATAGAGACTTAGTTGCTGGGCTCTAGACAAGACGTTGGAGACTTAGCAGCTGGGGACTAGAGATAATGCTTGAGACTGAGCGGCAAGGGACCAGAGTTGACGGTGGCGACTGAGGGGCTGGGGAGTGGAGAAAACGCGTGAGACATATCGGTAAGGGACTAGAATTGACGCTGGACACTTGGATCCTGGGGAGTGGAGATGCGGATGGAGTCTTGGACCAAAATGACTGGAGACTTAACGGCTGGGGAGTGGAGGTGACACTGGGGGAGGCGTTGGAGACTTAGCCGCTGGGCAGTGGGGAGGACAGTGGTGTCTTAGCGGCCTGGGAGTGCAGACAAAATAGGAGATATAGCAGCTGGGGACTAGAGACATTAGCGACTGGGGAGTGGAGATGACGTCGGAGACTAAGCGGCGGGGGATTGGAGAGGACATTGGAGACTTTGTGGCTGGGGAGTGGAGAAGGCGTTGGAGACTTTGCGGCTGGGGACTTTGCGGCTGGGGAGTGGAGACGATTTTGGAGACTTAGCAGCTGGGGATTGAAGATGACGTTGGAGACTTTGAGGCAGGGCAGTGGAGCCCCAACTGCTGAGTCTCCAAGGTTGTCTCCACTTCCCAGCTGCTAAGTTCTCCAACATCATCTCATCTCCCCAAATGCTGTTTCAAATTCCCAGCAACAGGAATAGATTTCATTCCCATGGGAATCAAATCCCTTGGGAATAAATTTGATTCCCTGGGGAAAAAATTTGATTCCCATGGGAATAATTTTTTCCCAAGGGAATCAAATCCCTGGGGAATAAATTTTATTCCCATGGGAATCAAATCCCTAGGGAATAAATTTTATTCCCTTGGGAATAAATTTTATCCTATGGGAATCAATTCCCTAGGGAAAAAATTTTATTCCCATGGGAATAATTTTTTCCCAAGGGAATCAAATCCCTGGGGAATAAATTTTATTCCCATGGGAATCAAATCCCTGGGGAATCAAATCCCTAGGGAATCAAATCCCTAGAAAATAATTTTTTCCCATGGGAATAATTTTTCCCATGGGAATCAAATCCCTTGGGAATAAATTTTTTGCCATGGGAATCAAATTTATTCACAGGGATTTGAAGCCACTTGATATTAGAGAAAACGTCGGAGACTTAGCTCCAGGATTGGAGCTTTTAGCTGAGGATTTTAGCTCCAGGATTTTTAGCTGAGGATTGGAGATGACGTTGGACACTTAGCTGTTGAGGGTTGAAGGCGACGTTGAAGACTTAGCGGCTGGGGAGTGGAGACAACGTTGGAGACTTATTGATTAGGGAGTGGAGAGAATGTTATAGACATAGCGGTTGGGAGTTGGAGAGGGCGTTGGAGATGACATTGGAGACTTTGCGGCTGTGAAGTGGGGACGACCGTGGAGACTTGGTGGCTGGGGAATGGAAGCGACGTTGGAGGCTTAGCGGTTGGGTATTGTAGACGACAATGGAGTCTTAGCGGCTGGGGAGTGGAGACGACATTGGTGAATTAGCGGCTGGGGACTAGAGAAGACGTTGAAGACGGGTTGGGGATTGGAGATGACGTTGGAGACTTAGCCGCTGGAGACAAGAGACGTTGTTTGAAACTTACTGGCCGGGGAGGAGACAACGTTGGAGAAATAGCAGCTGGGGATTGGAGACGACAATTGAATGATGCAGGTTGAAGTTAATAATTATAGTTGCAGTTTGAGTCAAGATTTATTTGTAGGTATTAAACCAAATCTTTTATCCATGTTTTAGTTTTGCAAAGATTGATAGCCAGAGTGATGAGATCGAAGTTGCTTTAAGTTTAAATCAGAAATAACCGAGGTTTAGAAAATGCTGTAATTACTTCTTAGAGTTTAAAGTGAAATAAAGTAGTTTGAGTGCTAAGTCTCCAAGGTCATCTCCAATTCCCAGCCGCTAAGCTTCCAATGTCGTCTCCACTGCCTAGTCGCTAAGTCTCCACCGTCGTCTCCATTCCACAGCGGTTAAGTCACCATTGTCGTTTCCACTCCCCAGCCGCTTACTCTCCAACATCGTCTCCACTCCCCCGGCCACTCAGTGTCCAGCGTCGTGTCCACTCCCTAGCAGCTAAGTCTCGAACATCGTGACCACTCTCCGGCCGCTAAGTTACCATTGTCGTCTTCAGTCGCCATCTACTAAGTCTCCAATATCGTCTCCAGTGTATGGCCGCTAAATCACCCTTCTCGTCCCCACTGCCCAGCCGCCAAGTCTCCAATGTCGTTTTCACTCCCCGGCCACTAGGTAACCATTGTATCCTGTGTAAAATTGAAGGCATCATGTTAACGAAAACTGAAAAGATACTTGAATGTGCTTTAAGGTTTCAGTTAATTTAAAACAATAAAACTAATAAGAAGATGAAAGTGTACGTACGATTTGAGTCTCACAGTTTATTGCTGAATTTTCAACGGGTGAGTGTCGACTGCTTTGTCCTAGTAGCAGCCCGTAAGACCTGGTAATGTAATCTTATCAAAAGTAAAATGATGTTAGATATCAACAAGTTTATAAAAATGTGTTACCAATTGTAGTCTTGTCCGATGAATCCTTTTTGATTATTGAATTGAGCGTGCTGAAGGGAAGGGCTGAAAGTATATATTGAAGAGTTAGCTCATGTGAAATCAAATGTTTTTGTCTAATTATGAAGGTGGAGATACTTACGCTAAGAGATTAATGCTGTTTTTCCGTAAGTGGCAGTTTCCTGGTTTGTCCTGTATGCTCATTATTCTGCTAATGTAATGTTTGAAATAAATGGGGTTAGAAATAAAATAGTATGAAAATGATGTTTTACTGATTGTCTTCTGCTATGAGTGAAATCCGTGGAACATCGTGTTGTAAGCAACTGAAAAAATAAATATGTTATACATAGAAAGAGAAGTTTGACAAAATGTTTTTGTTATCAAGACGATAGAGGTGTACTTACAATTTGGAGTATCGCAAGTTATTGCCGTAATTTTCGAGGGTGACAGGTCCTGATTTTTGTTCCATATCAGTACTGAGAGGCAAAGAAAAACTAGTAAATACATACTTAAGAAAATAATTGGTTTGGGCAAATGAAATAAGCGTATAGATATATTTACCACCGTCAATGCTTTTGAGTCTTGTTCAAGTTTGGAGGCATCGTGTTGATGAAAGTAGCTGAAAAGAAACACTACATTAATGTGTTAGGCGAAGGAGTGGAATTTGGCTTAGTTAACTTAAGACAATGAAAAAGTTGAGGAAGGTAAAACGTTCATTTAGGATTCGATTATCACATATTATAGCTGAAATTTCAAAAAGGATGTATGTTTTAAAATTGGCTGGCGACAGCGCATAAGACCTGGTAATGTAATCTTGAAATGAAAACGAGATTAGATATATCAAAAACAACGTTAGA
>BLAZ01000569.1:1726136-1728636 GCA_014633955.1 Acropora tenuis
CACCTCCCCGGAAGAACATCGACATAAATTCGACTCCCATGATCTTGGACCTTTCGCTTTTGGACTGAAATTGCTTCACTTATGGATTTCCAATGCACAAGTTTTTGCTATCGCTTATGAGGACGAAAAAGCAGAGGAAAAAGGACATTTTGACCAAACGAAGTTAATCTTTTTTAGTACAGATTTATGCAAACCACAACAGCGTCATAATATTTGTGAGTGATGACAATGTCTATGAAGATTTGGCTCTTCATTTTCGTTTTTTTCGCTGGTCCAGTGATTATCTTGACATCTGGTAAGTTTGTGTGGTAATAGATTCTTCTTATTTCAAGTATTTATTAATTAAATTATTAACCATTTCACGGATATGCAAATCGCTGAACCGCTCACAAAAGACAAGAAGCGAACTAGCAACCTATCAAACGAAATATGAGTCATTGATGAGCCTTACCTTGTTGATACATCTTCAAGTTATCGTAAAACCAGGATTATCTTAGATTACAGTTTGTCAGATCTTACAGTCTTAATTTGCGTGTTTGGAGTTTGTAATTTCTGCTGTGGCAATGCACACAGCAGATAAATATTGTAATTGTGTAATGAGGTAAGTTAACGGTCTTCGTTCCCTTCCGTGACGACAAAGAAAACGTGAACGTGTTGCATGACTACACACAAATAATCATTTTGCGAACCATTATGACAGACATGAAGGGAACTATCTTAGGAGCGATTGCAGACCAATTTCAATTTCAATGCACTTTAATTGTAAACTAATAAAATTCACGCTTTGTAATTAACGCTACCGTTAACTGGGTTTGGATATTATGATAATATTCGGTGAACTTTTGCTTTGAATTTCTCTTAGAATTATTAATGCTTTGAGAAGCTATATCAAACACACGAAAGAGTGTTTCATCAGATATCCAAACACTTCGAAGTTGGTTAAAAAAACTGGGCTTGTGCCTCGTTTTTTCAACTCACTTCTCATTGTTTGAATATCTGATGAAACACTCTTCCCTGTGTTTGACACAGCGTGTTTTCGCTCATGTGATCAATGAGCATGTTTTCCAACCAAAACAAAAGATAGCGTTTGCATAAGAATAGAGTTCAATTCCTGGAGGATTAGTTGGGAGACACCAACATGGCCGCCGTGACGTCACGTGAAAACACCCTGTAACGTCCCTTCGAAAACACACGTTACACCAACCCCGTAGTGCAGCCATCACCTTACGCATGCGCGAAAACATACCCCTAGTGCAGTTGTCAGACAATCCAAGGGACAGCTTTTTGTCTACCTTGCTTTCAGCTTTACTTCTGAAGATGTGCTCAAGTAGTGCTCTTCTCTCTGCTGAGAGATCACCTTGATGTTATTCCAGAAAGACCCACTAGGAAATATTTATTTTGTAGAGAAACTGTTGGGCCGTGCCGGTGGGGAAGTTCACCCTTTGGGTCAAAACCCTGTCGGGAAAAGATAACGAAGTTGACGCTCGAGCGTTAGCCCTCAGGAACGTAGGATTATCTACAGAGCTCTCTTTTTTGCTTTTCAGCAGCATGTGTTGACCAGAATCAGAAATGTGACTATTGGGCGAGAAAGGGTGAATGCAATGCAAATCCTCTCTACATGCTTTTTAGCTGTCCAGTCAGTTGTAAAGTCTGCTCAGGTAAGTAGGTACGGTTGTCATAGGAAAATGCAGATGGTTCAGGCTTGAAAAAGAGTACACACATAACAAAGTATCATAATAGTACAATCAGATATTACTGACTGTGCAAAGGACACAAAATTTATAAGGGTACATGCAAACATTTAGATATAGGTACACACGGATAAATGCAAACACAAGAATAAAAGAGCACACAAGCACCAAGGAAAGGAGCACAACAAAAACCACTATGAGACGACCATATGGTATCACAGGAGTGGTCAACGTAAACTACCATCGTAAGAAGGCTGTTAACAACTCGTTCGCCCTCCGTTAGAATGATAAAGGGCTAGCGTTCGAAACGTTAGCTCGATTCTGAGAATCAGGCTATTGAAACGCCAGCTTAAGAGTCTTCTTACTGTCGTAATTTGACTATTCTCAACTCGTGTTCCACTTTCATGCCGACACATCAAATAAGCTGAACACGAGACAAATCACATTCCACGCAAAATGTAAACTGATGATGAAAATACCGAGAGACAGGAGTGAAAGGGAACAGATACGCAGTAGCACTACAGGCATACAAGAATAAAAAAGACAGACATAGGTGCATAAGAGTACACACAACTGATACTTAAACACAAGCGCGCAAGAGTTTACACGAATAAAAGAAAAGCGCACATTAAGAAAACGGAATAAACTGTGACAGGCGAAGAACATCAACACTGGCAGACAGAAGCACAATAATACAAGAACAATAGGCCATTTCCGAGTTAGCTTTGGCCTCTTTTTCAAAGCGAGTCCTGGTGCTCAACTTTCATATGGATGAAAATTGGTTTTCATTCACATGCAAATGAAAACTA
>BLAZ01000569.1:1736136-1738636 GCA_014633955.1 Acropora tenuis
GCAACTTCCAAAACAAAATCCGAGTTAATTAGCCTCTCTATAATATTGTAAGAGCTTAGCATGCAACCAAATATACTTTTATTGCAAATTAACCATTTGTTATAGTCCATAATATGTCATGCTATTTCGGTCACAAAACAAATGGCGTTTAGTGTTGCTGTTTGGTATTTATCTGGAAAGCTTGAAAGCTGAACAGGTGTTGAGCAATCCTGAAGATTCCTTAAGCAACGCACCGTCAAACGCATTGAAACGCTTAGATAACGATTTTGGAAAAATCAAAGCGATATCTACCTAACTTTTCCGCCGGAACGATCGACACTCGACGTCAAAAGATGCCCCTCTAAACGACCCTAAAAATGACGATCTGTGGACTTGAAAAATTAAGAGTATTCCTGAGCCTCATCTTGATTGTTTCTCTCTTGTGCAATGGAGTCAATGGTTTCACAATTGTTCGTTCAACGGCAGTTAATGGAGAGAATGTACCGGACCGTTTCTCTAATCCATCTTGCAGGCCCTCAGACTGCAAACTCAAGTTTGCTTCCACGACTCTTGGCCCCAACGCTTGTACTACGACGAGGGATTGCTGTTCATGCCAATGTTCAAAAGCTCGTGCAACCTATCTCACATCCCCCTTTAACAGATGCGCTACAAGTGAATACATTGATGAAGGTGAGATCGTGCAGTTCATGTTACCTAAGAATTTTCTAGCTGAGAGTCTAAAACAAGTCTTGTAAACAGCACGTGCACAACGCAAAATTTCAATGACAGCGTTCTTCATCTGCTAACGGTAAACCTTGACACAACCTTCTCTCAGAAAATTAATCATGATAACGGGTTTTGCACAGAAAATCAAATTTAAACAAAGTGAATGCCCGTGACCATTCAAATGAAATCTACAGGGAAATACGTTCATGTGGTACTGTTTATTGTGCTGTACAAAGTAATTGTCACCTAAGGTCTGTGGGTGAAATAATTAGTTGTCACCATTCAAGTGAAAACTATTGCTTCTACTATCCTGTCCTACTCGTTTTCCCTTAAAATCGATGCTGCAAAAGCACCAAAAGACTGAGCTACCGATGCGAAAGAGCGACGAGGATACAACCATGGAATTACATTTCGAAAAAAAAAGTATTGAGGAAACGAATTCAATATCGTAGAAAACAGGGTTCTAATTAGTCCTCGTGGCCAGTGTTCACGTGAAAAAGCCCCGCCTCTTCTTAAACTAAAAAAATCGAGTATTCTTAAAGCAAATTAAAACCAGCTTCATAGGAAAGAAATAAGACTATCTCTGCTGACAACTCAGTTTGTGCCCTAACCAAGTTAATTTTCTCTTTCGAGCCGGGAACTTTCTATCGACTTTCCGAACTGATAGGATCAGTGAAGTGGTTCTAGAAAAAGTTATAATATATCAAGATTACAAAGATGCAGAACACGGAGATAGGCACGAAAGAAACGCTAAACGTTAAGCAGTTTTACCGTACCAGTCCTTCAAAATCCACCTACAATAAAGATCCTTGATTCTTTGGAAGTTTCAACTCGTTCATTTCCTGGAAATTCCTTAGTCTTATGTAGCGAACATCGCGAAACGAGATGACCACTATACCGCAACGTCTAACTGAAGAACACGCAACTGGTGGAGAAACCCTCATACGAAATCTCAGAGCACGAACAAAAAAGGTCCTGTTCCTCTCCCAGGTATACAAGAAAAGGAATATCACTGAATAGTTTATTTGTCGATAATTGTGATCGCTACTTGTTATTCCGAATATAAAGATCTCTGGGAATGATACAGACACAAAGCTCTTTACAAGCGGAACTAAGAATTGAATGAATAAAATAGATTAAATCAGAGCTGTTAATTCTCGCTTTGCGAGGTAAGGGTAGCATCCTGACTTGCTAGAATAAATATTTTTACGTGATTGATTTCGCTACGGTGTTTTAGCTTAATATCTTTCCTGTCAAAGAGTCAAGTACAGTAACTAAGCGACGATGTTATTTCTACATTAACAAACATACCTGGTCATGCTTTTTGTCTTCCTCTCAAGGCCGCTGGTACTACGCGCATGCCTTACTTATGTTGCTTTTATCCTCCAGAATATACGAAGCAATATCGTTTGGGTGCAACGGTCGGGATGATTTTCGTTGAGATGCGAGTTGTTGTGCATTCTTCCTTCTCGCTCATCATAGGCCTGCAACATTAAGTCAAAGACGATATAAAACGATAAGTGAAGACATTCTTTTGAAAGAAAACAGGCAAAAGTTACAGCTACAGAGGGACTTTGCAGGACAAAGTGTTTTTATATGCTCAATGGAAATCGTGCTGCAAATTTCAAACCAATCGGCGGAAAAATGAAATCAATCTCGCATGCGTTTCGCTCGCTTATAGCGCCGATTGAAGGCATTTTTTTTGATACGCTATCATTCGTTCAATTCATGATGTATGTCGTAAGTCCCTTTGGTCAGTTACGCTTCTCATGTTCGAGTATGAAAATCTTTCATA
>BLAZ01000569.1:1743636-1746136 GCA_014633955.1 Acropora tenuis
CCGACAACGGCACTTATGACGTAGGCGCTGACGACGACAGAGGCGGCTTTGACCAAGACGGTGCCGACAACGGCGCTTATGACGTAGGAGCTGACGACGACAAAGGCGGCTTTGACCAAGACGGTGCCGACAACGGCGCTTATGACGTAGGCGCTGACGAGGACAAAGGCGGCTTTGGCCAAGACGGTGCCGACAACGGCGCTTATGACGTAGGCGCTGACGACGACAAAGGCGGCTTTGACCAAGACGGTGCCGACAACGGCGTCAACAGAGTTTGCTCGGACGGTGTTACCGGCAATGATGATGACAACGACTACAGTGATGGCGAGAGCATCGTCGTTGTCAAGAAGAAGAACGATGACTACGACGACGTTGTGAGTGTCCGTCGCGAGAGCGAGGCCTGAAGCGAAAGGCAGTATTGGACAAGACAGACGCCGTTACCGTAACCTGGATCCATCCAAGATGTTTTAGCTCGTAGCGGTTGTGTCATAGCGTTCTTAGAAATCAAACGTTTTTAGTGCGTTTCTTGAAACAGAATTGCGCAAAACGATTGTCGCATCAATACTACTGGTATTAGAGAAAAGACGAAGAACATTTTAGTTGGATATCTGTACAGTATTGACCCCCGTTTATTCTTGTTGTTAGATCAAGTTAAGACTTAAAGCATTCTCTCCTACCTGACAGGTTAAAACTGTTGTATCGATGAAAAAAGATCCCTGAGCCATAGCATAGCTGAACGAGAGGTTCAAGGCGAGTTATCACAAGAAAATGCGACATGCACTAAAGATTACAGAAGTAGCATACTTTTCTTGTACCCAGTGCCTTCCCACACATGTCACTTAGTGTAAGGGAGCTGACAGGGTCCCATGATACCTTGCGATAGTTAAATAATATATATTCCACATTTTGAAATAGGAGAAAAAGGAATTTCTCTTTTCCTTGAACAGTTTTATCTTAAAACGGGTGAAAACTTTACAATGATTTGGAGTAAATAATCTAAATCTAACTTGAAAATAGCTATAATTTAACTAACGCATGAAATTCAATAGGAATTATTAGAGATATTTTTCACGTTGTAGGATGGTTAGAACTCACTGTTCCGATACACACGTACGCGCACAAATAACAACATCATGAAAACAAATCAGAATTGATGTCTTGAACTGCATTAAACAATCATTGTTGCCAATGTTGGGATAACATTGGCTGCTAGTGTTTTTGCCCCACTGATTTCAACATTGTATGTTGACATCATCCGTGTTTCAAGGCCAGCTTTTTAGAATTAGCTACGGATCCTACATAAGTCGAGGTTTCACGAACCTTACTTTCTTATCACGCAGCCGCAAATTTGGATTTGAAACGAGCTTGGACTCGCATTGAAATTGCCAAGATGGCGAATGATCGATGTTGCGTTCCTCTCTCTGTAATGATTTCCAACAGTACGATAGTGATAAAGGTCTATCTTTAGAAAACACAAAAGTACCTTGTTTATGCCAGACCTGTCTTGTTTGAAATCCAAAATGGCATCTGCGTGATAAGGGTGTGTATTATCAACTCAAGAAAATACGTAGATTTGTCCGATTAAAAAGCAACGCAAAAATTCGACCACCGCTTATCACAATTATAACAATTAGTTGTGCCATGGTACTCTATCTGGCGTTATGTACCTACATTTAATTTCGTCTAATTTCAGTTTTGGGTGGTTGTATAGCTATTATCTCTATTTCACTTTCTACTAAGTGGGGTATAATATTTCATTTTAAATGAGTAGGATTTACTTTTGAGACGGCGGCATACATGTCAAATGCAGCTGTAGAATCAGAGAGTAAGATTTGTAAAGGCGTCACAAGGTGTTTTTTTTTTTTTTGCTTTTGTTGTGCGGCTTTAGTTCTGATTCTGGATAACGTAAAGGAAACACTCTTGGACGTCTACATAAAAGTGAACGAATACTATTAATTGTCGCTGCAATGTATAATGCAATGTATTAAGAGGGACACCACTTCACGGTTGTCATAGAAATATTAGCAGTGAGTTGTACCTCCACAAAGTCAAGAAGGTATCGCTATGAAACTAATGAATGATCCAGTTGACAAAGTTGCAAATTTCATTGCCTAAACATTGATCTTTTCGCGAATTGAGAGTGTAATAATTGAAATTTATGGCCAAAACAAACAGCCTCTCTTGAATTAAATCATTAAATTCATCAAATTGTAATTTTAGAAGGTTTAATTACTTTGTCGCTGCATACCCCGCGCAAGCGAAACGTTTCCATGGCTTAATGAAATTTCATCACGTATTCATTCCTCTTTCGTTATCTAAATAGTCGAACTTAAGTGAAAGTAACGGCTCCCAAGAGTTTTGAAGCAGCTGTGCTTTGCATTATGCTGATCAGGTGAAGAAAGACGAAAAGAGAAACTTTATCACCGAAGGTAACTGCCGTTTTTCTCAGGAATTAACTTTTACGGACGGACTATGTTTTAATCGTTTAATAGAAAATATA
>BLAZ01000569.1:1800252-1802752 GCA_014633955.1 Acropora tenuis
TTGACAAGATCACGAAGAATTAAAAAACTCAATCTTTTTCCCCTTTAAAACTCCACGAAAATGCTTGTTATATTTCGCACGTTAATTTAAAGAGCTCGAAGCTCTATTTAAAACTGTAAATTGGCTTCAATTTCCGGCAATTTAGAACTCAACTCACGGCAGGCTACTCTAGTATGCTGTTGATCGGCAAGCAGGCACAAAATTGGCTTGCGCGTTTCACATTTCATTTTGGCTTTTTGCGTAGGACAATACAAACACTTTTTTAATATGTCCCTCTTGTTAGAGAATAAATCTTGAAAAAAATTCTTACCTTGAATTCAACAATGATATTGTTCTCTTAATCGTCTTCTATCTCTTCAAATTGCGAATCATCAAGGGATTCTATCTCCTGTTGTGTTACTGGGGAACTTGTTGGGAATAGCTTTGCGCCCCATTCTTTAAGCTTGTTGTGGTGCCGTTGACCAACGAGATGTTTGGTCTGAAAACCAAAGACAGTAAAAAGCAATCTACTTTGCACGGATCTTATAAAAATAACATTGCCCCATCATAATTAAAATATGTGTAAGAAAACTGTTTCGTCTCTTTTATTCATTTATTGATGATTTTCTTTACTTATTTATTTCGCCAATTCCAACGGTGCATTTACATTTAGTTTTTTTAACCTTAGCAAGTAAGGAGAGAACAACAACTGGTTCAGTTGTAGTAATAGTACCAAAGTAACCCATTGCATATTAATGATGTCTTTCATTGTCCAGGGAGCTACGATTTGTAGCTAAGACAAAAATCCTGGAAGCAATTGGCTACTTTTACAGTAAACCTGAATAAATTCACTTCACCTACTGACTGCAGTTAAGGGCTAAATTTGAGAGTACAAAAAACTGATATGTCCTGGATAATTGCAAAGTCATTAAATGCAAACCACTTTCAGTAAGCAACACAAGGTGTCCCCTCGCAGTTGGAATCAACTTCAATATCTCTTGTGATGACAAATACAGACAGCAAAGGTCACAATGTGTACTCCCTAACTACACACCACGAGAAGGCAAAAGCAGAAAGCTAAACCAAAAAAATAACCCAGATACATATGCTATTACCCTACTGCTGCAAACATGTATTCTATGCTTAGACTCTAAGCAGCATTTCATAATTCAAGATGAAGAAAGCATCTAATTAATATTATTGCAATCCGGGACATTAAGGGTTGGACACAACTTCAAATGTAAAAAAGATTGAGACACTGTATCTCTCCCGATATGGTTTGACTGATTGGTGAATGAAACATAGATGATACAGCTCAAACAATTTCCCTAACCCTCGTAACAGTACAAGCAACAGGTCATAGGGACCAGTAAGTAGAGCTACAGGAATACACTAGAAGCCATGAAGCTCTTCAGACACAGTCTGTGATTGGTGAATGAAACAACAGATGATACAATACAGATTTTGTATTATACAGCTAACCCTGATAACAACAGATGCTACAGGTTTTAGGCACCAGTAAAAATAGAGGTCTGGAACAGCTAAAGGAATACTTTAGAGACCTCTCCAGACACAGTATGCAATTGGAGTGCAAAGCAATAGATGATAAAACAAAAACGATACGCCCAACCCAGGTAAAAACAGAAGCATCATCGGAGTCAGAGGGGATGGACCATGTATCTCTCTAGACATGGGCTGTGATTGGAAAATGAACCAATAGATGAAACAAGGCAAACAATGATAACAACAGAAGCTATAGGGACCAGTGGAAGTCTGGATGAGCTATAGAAAACAACCACCATTCTAAGGAACTTGCTCAAATGGATCATCAAATAACATCAAGGTTTGTTAGTACTTATGGTGTTGTTTCCAATAATAATTGGAAGTTAGCCATAAAGGAATACCAGGTGTTATCTCGAAACTATTTAACAATATTATTCCACAAGCATGTGTTGGATATGAGATGATAGATAGCCAATGAGGAGCGAAGCACTGAGTTGGCTACAATCATCTTACATCCAACAAGCGCGAGTGGAATAATTGTGCATTAAAAACTCTCCCTGGTGTTGAGTTTTCTAAAAGTTCAATGACTTCCTTTTCATTCAACTCCGATGCATTGCAAAGAGATTTTCGCTCCCCGCCGAATCTTGAGGGAAAACTTTTTAGCTCCCTTTAAATTTTAAGCTGACGCGTACCCTTACCATATTTGTAGATTATGGTATATAATTTGCTCATATACCATAATGGCTATGCCACTAAAAAGTCTTCAATTCCATTATCTACTGATCCAGTTTTTGATAAACTAGAACAACACCATTTCATTTCTTTTTTTTTTTGGTTGCATAACTTTTGTGAAACAGTACGTACCCATTCCTTTTGCGAGCTAAGTGTCAGATCACAGGCTCGACAAACCCATGCATCTGTCGTCTCTTTCTTTCTTTTCTTCTTCAAGTGCTTTTTGGAGGCCATGTGATCATCGTACATCTTAAGCGACGTGAATTTCTTGTAAGGACACACCTCG
>BLAZ01000569.1:1867029-1869529 GCA_014633955.1 Acropora tenuis
CCATAATTAAATGACATGTAAAATTTCCACTAATCCAGGCTTTGCTTAATCAGGCTTTGAGCAACTGCACCCTGATGAAATGCATGTTTGCACACACGAAATTCAGAGGACACAAGCGAATTTGCCCTCCCATCTTATGTCCTCCAAATGGTTGCACTTGCATGTGCCTGTTCTTTAACAATAATGCTCACCAAAACTATGGAGAAATCACAGTCTATAATGAGTCATAAAGGAATAATAATTATTGTTCATGCTACCCTTTTGGGGGGCCAACACTCATCTACTCTTCTACTAAATTAAACTCTACAATGTGAAACTCTGCTTTCCTTTTGGAACTCATGCATTTGATGTAGATTTTGCCCCAGTTGTTCAAAGGGGGGATGGAGCTGTCAAGTAGAAAACTCAATAGGTTTCGGTAGTACTTATTCACTGAATAGCTCCATCCATCACTTGAACGACTGGACCCTGTAGCTATTTGATAGCAGACTGATGGAAATACACAGTCCCCCTTAGGTTTTAAGTGAATCATTGGCAGGTTTGCAATGTTTAAAAGATGCCACTTTCTGCTTCTCATCCATGTAAATTATCAATATCCTTCCAATGTCCGTAGCATTGTCTCTGAAGGGGTAACTCTCTGTTTCGGTAACAGCTTGGGGAATTTATACTGCAAATCTTGGGCAGTCTTTGCTTCACGCTGTTCGTGCTCGCAGCCTTAACTCTTTTGTTTATTGGCATTAATGGACCTCAGCCAATAGATTAAGGGTCATCACCTTCTTTTTCTGCACAGACACATCAACAACAACAAGACACATTATTAGTATGTTGAAGCAGAACTGTAAAGATATGCTTTTCCAAAAAATGAATGCAATTTCAAAAATGAATGAAATTACAAATTATTTTGCTAACTGTTTGTTAGTTATGTCAGTCAATTTGCCAATCAGTTCCTCAGTCAGTCAGGAATCAATCTTGCTTTGATTAGTAACATTGCTATTGTTTTGAGTGTTAACTCAACTTACTAAACAAGTAAATTCACACTTTACACACATTCTATTGGTTTCATGAGTTAGCTAAGGAAAGAGAGGCAACTGTTCACAGCAAACAGCATAATTAGCTAATCTATGCAGTGTAGAGTTAAGACATACATGTGAAAATGAAATAAATATGGGAAAACAATAATTTATTTATATATATATATATATATATATATACATATCTGCTATAAAATTAATACATAAAGAGAGGACAAGATCATTACATGCAAAAGAAATGAATTAGATAAAATCAATACATAGAAAAGAAGATGAATAGACATATGATTTATAATTAATATATGTATATAGTAACCTTCTAATTAAGGAATAATTTAGCAGCAAGATCATAGACATCAACATAAAACCCCTCGTGCACTAAAAGCTGCAGCGATTAAGTCAGAAGGTGTTGTTTTGATTCCGTAAAAAACTATCATTTTGATAGCCGCACCTGCATTTACTATAGGCATTTTAAACAACTCGTCCCATGGCTAAAGTGTAAAGCAGAGTATAGGCAAAAACTCCTGATACTCCAACAGACATCACAGCGACTGTTCGGCAAATACACAGTACTGTCCAAAGATAAGCGAACCATTAAACACGTTAACAACGTTATTACTTTGAAATAAAGATCCGACGTCTTGGTAGGAAACTGTATTAACTAACTTGGCATAATCAATAACTGAAATTCACCTCCATCCGCTTCTGTACACTCCAATACATAATACTCTGGCTCCTCGTCAATCTTGTCAAAACTCTGAGAAGGAGATAATTCATACTGTATCTTATTATCCATCGCTATCAAACTCCTTCTTTTTGCCATTTCCATGTATTCCTCAGGTTCTATATACTCCCCTGTTAGCCAAGCTTGGCTGTCATTCGTGGAAGCCCTTGTCGAGGCTTCATCATTTTCAATTTGTGGTTCTCTTGTCGCGTAGGAAGACTTGTTGTCAATATCATAGTTTTCGAGATTTTCGTAACCACCATCAGTTAAGGAATTGTTTATAGATAAATCAATGCATTCATAGTCCCCTTGTTGTTCTTCGTGCTGTTGATTTTTCGTGGTTTCATTCAAGTCTCCTATTGAGAGTTCTAAAGTTGTTGGCTCCGATTGACTTCGCTGGAGTCGGAAAAATTTATTCAGCAGCACCGGGTCTGCGTAGTCGTATTCTGCTGTGCTCTCTGTGCGCGCGAGTTCATCCATCCTCGTGTATCCCGATTCCGACTCCGTGGGAGATTTCTGTTCCGAGAAATTAAACAAACTAAAGTTAGTTATGAACAAGTCGCTTGAATAGGAGATACTATCTCAATGTCAAAGGATGCGATACAAATTTAATGGAACGGGAAATGGTAGTTTATTATAACGGGTTCAAATATTGGTTGAAAGTAAAAACCGGAACAAAAAACCATTGCCAAAGACGCACAAGTTGGCTGGAACGTAAGGAAACGAGGTAATCCACTTATCCGCATGC
>BLAZ01000569.1:1917800-1921181 GCA_014633955.1 Acropora tenuis
CAAGTTGAGGATTTTTCCTTGGAGAAGGTTGCTGCCCGTCACACCAGTATTGACCTGTAATGAAGGGAAAATTCCAATCAATCTGGTACTTTGAAGCTACTTTAGTTCCGTATTTTATAAGGCGTACAGACTGCACTGGGTTTCCTGCTAAAAGTGGTAACTGCTATCGCAAGTTTTCATTCTCAAAATTATAATCAACATTGTCAGTCGCTTCATGAACAATGTCATCCTCATAATGATCTACACCATCGTTAAAACCATTGCCACCTTCTTTTGTCATTCAGTCCGGATTAATAACCATCCAACCTCTCATTTCTTTTGTCGCTTAATCACTTTGGTTCTTTTTTTCCTTCAGAAGACTAATTTCTTACCCGGAGGAAATAACGGGCAGCTGGAGATGCTCGCGTCATTGTAAACAGACGCGGAAAGATGTTTGAGTATTGCTGAGTGAAGTTTCCTCTGGTTCCATCACAAGCGATATAAGACGATGAATCGTGTTTCAATGCACACGTCCAGTATTGCCACCCAAGATAATTCATTGACATTTGTCTTACATCGCCAAAATTCAAGGTAGGTATACGCTTATCAGCTGACTCGCCAACAAGTGATGATACTGAGTCGCAACCTAAAAGACAAACCGAAAATAATTAGAGCAATGTCGTTCATCTCGACCAGGATGACGATAATGATTATGGTGACTATAATGATGGCGATCATGATGGTAACAGCAATGGTAACCTCTGGCTCACCAATAGTTTTAAAAAGACATTTGTCAATGGACTGGGAAAATTGAGAATGAGAGATTTGATGTCTGTTTATGTTTTCATTCCATTCCCATGTCATAAAGATACCTAAAAGGGATATACTGCTTTCCCGAAGCTTGTTTCCTGGGCAAATGGCAAATAAATAACCACTCAAAAGTTGGAGTAATTTGGCTATGGTCAGCTGACCATAGCCGCTTTATTAAACTTACTGAAATGTAATCCAGATATTTAAAAAATTTGTTGAATTTGTATTTGTCCCAGTAAAGGTGGGACTAACTAACGCTAATATGATATATATCAATACAAATAAAATTTAAAACTTATAAAATTACGAACGCGGTGGAATGGGGAGGAGGCGGGAAAAAATTACAAGTGCTCTTGTTGAGCAGCAACGTGGAATGATTGTTGTTTATGTGTCACGTGCATATTACAGTCCCCAGGGGGGTTATGACAATTGACTTTCTCCTGACCCCATCGCATTAGTATAATGTTACATAATACCCAAGAACAATCAACTCTTGTTTTAATTCAAATTACGAACACAGGGATTCCATGAAACCATAAAAATACTATGGGCCATTTCCGAGTTCGCCTAAGTCTCTCCTTCAAAGCGAGTCTAAGTGCGAAATTTTTGTTATGATAATTAGTTCTAATTTCAATATGAATGAAAACTGATTTTCATAACAAAGACTTCGCACTTAGCTTCGCTTTGAAATGGAGGCGGAGGTGAACTCGGAAATGGCCAATTTGCTGGCAAATATTTCATTTATTGTTATCTTCGCCATCATTTTCGATATTATCATCATTATCATCACGGTGGGTTTTTTGGTCGGTTCTCCTGAAAGAGACCGTCTACAATTTTTTCGTATTTTTTTTTCTGTTTCGATACAAACTTTTTTTCTATATTTTGTCATGCTTTTAATTCTACTTTCTTGAACGATATCAACCTCATCCCAATCAGTTAATCAATATTCTGCTAAATCAGTGCATGCAAATTTGTCATGTGAAGTCTCATAGGTAAGCATTGTCTTACTTTAATTACTATCGCTGCTTTATTGCTATTTCATCTTGTGCTGCCATGAATTTTGTTGAACTTGTCTCGTTTTCCTGAGGAAAACTTGTATCGACAAGTCATTACAAATATTGCGGATGTATTGTTTGTCGAAATTGTTCATATTTCCATAACACAATAATGTTGGAAATGGAGCAGAAAATCACACGAGCAAGACGAAACCAATGTTTGGTTCCTAAAATCAATTCCTTTCTTCTCATGACTAGCTAATTTTTTTTATTAGGAAAATGATATCTAAATTTATGAAACTTTGATTGGTCTTCAAAAATACGTTTTCTTTTTCCGACCACCATCTTTAATATTGAGTAAGCGCAAGAAAATATGATGCATTTAAATTGTTTTTGATGTGTAAGAATTTAGAGCAGTGATCAAGATGTTTTTAACGTTCACTTAACACCGAGATAAAGTGTTTCAATGCGATACTCGGACAATTCAATCAAAAATTCCCTTTGTACATCTAAAGTTTTTGAAAGTCTTAATCGAGCTTTTTTAAGACTACCATTTGTAATATTTAATAAGCTCAAGAAAATTAGGTGCATTAAAATAGTTTTTGAGGTAAGATATCAAACACAAGGAAGAGTGTTTCATCAGATATCCAAACACTGAGAAGTGGGTTGAAGAAACGAGGCGCATTAATAATAATTAGAGAAATTCTTAGCACAAGTTCACCGAATTTTATGATAATTAGGACCAGGTATTCAACCGTCCTTTGTTTTTTCTTCATGAATTATTAATGAATTTGAGAAGTACAAGGAATTCAGAGCTGTTCTCGTGATGTTTTTAACTTTCACCTGACACCAAGATGCAATGATTCATCCGCAGACGGATGCCCGAGCAACGCAGTCACAATTCGATCTTTATTTGAACTTCTTCCAGTTTAAAATTCTTAATCAAGCCTGTTAAGCAATAATTATTGTTGAAGTAATAACATAATCCGATCCAATTACTTCTGAGTGTAATACAATCACGATTTAATCAGCTATTTGATTTCAAAACCGTTGTTTTGTGGAAACAAATGCTAAGTGACTCTACTCAAAGCAGTTTCATTCCCAGAGTTGCTAGTGTTTTCATGAATTCTTCAACTGTGCATTTGTGAGTATTTAAGCAATTTTGTCGTCACTTTATGTGTTCAAAGTTTAGCGAGTGTTTTGCTTTCCGTTGCTAAAACAGTATATTGGGTAGCTAATGTGCTCAAGTGATTCTAAAGCAGAGAGTAAAAACACGAATTCCTGCACGAAAATTTTCATTTTTTTACTCGACAAACTTGTGATTTTTCCTCCATATCTTCGTGACTAATTGTTTATCGTTTAATAGATTCGACGTCAAGTTTGTGCAACTTACATCAATGGAGGTCTCCGCAATTAATTAACCGTGTCCAAATTGTTTGCAAGACTCAAGTGTCTGTACCTAATTTTCTAACGCAATTGTAGACTGTAGATTTCTACGCACTCTCTGCATGCTCTCCTATAGGAGTATAAAGCAATTTCTTCAATCAAAACAGTTTTTAAAATGGCAAAGGATACTACACTTACCAACCATTAACCG
>BLAZ01000569.1:1973080-1998080 GCA_014633955.1 Acropora tenuis
TTGTGACATATACTCTTTCTGCTATTAACCTCCATATTTCTTCTTCTTCTCTACAGAAACATTTCCCCTTGCAAGTGATATAGGAACAACTCTACATCTCAAAATTCCAATTCCTTCCAAATTTGTAACATTAATTATATTTTGATTTTTTCCTTTTAGCCACGTTTCCTCACAAGCCAACAACAATCTTTACCAGGGAACTGCCACAGAAACAAACTGTGAGTAAACCTACCTAAATCTATTCTTTATCACAACAGTTTAATCTTTATATCATCTGCTTTTCATGCGCTTAAACAACATAAAAATAAATTGTAAACGAAAATGACAAATAAAGCAACTTAACAATTAAACATCAACTTCAAATCATTCGTGTTCTGTAGACTTTCCATTCACCATCCCTTTCTATACTCTTCAAACATACTATCTCTCGCCACTGTCTCCCTAACTTTGATATCATTTCTTTCTACAGCCCACTTCACAGGTAACAGAGTAAAGCAGTCTAATATACTTAACATTCCAACTCCGCTTTCCATGTTGCTAATATTTATTTTGTTCCGTTGTTATTCCTCAGCCACATTGATCTTAGCAAATTTAGAGAGTCTTCCTCAAATGGAAACCGTAAGTATTTTTTAATTTCCTAAGTACCATCATCAACGGTACTCTTCCACAAAATCAAAATCTCATGTCAGCATACTTCTAATTTACAGACATAACCCATACAAAATCATCCCATGGAATTCAAGAAAACTGTAAGTACACTCTTCCTCTTTCCGGATTCAGAGCACAATTTGAAGTCCAAAAAAACAAAAACAAGAACTTCATACCTTGTACATAACCACCACACCATAAATACCTATCCTTCCCACTCCGTTCCTACATCCACAGGTAAAACCCTGTCTCCCCCCCACCGTTATTCATTCTCTAGAATAATGATCTTTACATCACATTAGTCTTACTTTGTACGAAATCTACATGCCTTCCTGTGCAAAGGAAAAACTACATTGCATAAATGCATGCTCTGGATTATTTCAGCCTCATCGACTCATCTTAACCCGTACCGTTAAACACTTTGAAACCTCCAAATATACGAACTGTACTCATCCATTCCTCTACCTCCGTATTATTATTATTTATTTTATTTTTTTATTTTTTAGCCTTTTTAGCCACATCTGCTCAAAGTCAAGATAATTAATCTACACAGAAAACAGTGGTAAATACTTCATCTCATATTTTTTAAACTTATCGAGAAATTACCCATACCATCATTCTCTTCTTACACGCTTCAAAAATAAATTAATTTCAAATAATAAACGTTAAAACAAATTTAAAGTTAAACATAAAATTCATCGAATCATTCCTATTCGCCCCCCCCCCCACTTAATAAATCATTTCATTGATGAACACTCTGTCTTAATCAGTCCCAATAACTTCGACATGCTTTCCTTTTTTAGTCCACAGGAACACTCCAACCTGCAAGCAACAAGGAATACAAATATAAGACACCCAAAATGTTGAGTCATCTTTCCATATTACTAATACCTATATTATTCCGTTTTTATCCCCTAGTCATATCTATCTACGCAAAAATGGGAATTGTTACTTCAATCGAATGTAAGTTTCCTTTTATTTTCCACTTTACATAAATGCAAATCACGATAATCGAACATAACCTTCCACGGAAAAAAAACAATTATATTTTTTTTCTTAATTGTAGCCAGAACCCGTCCAAAATCGTCCTATAACATTCAAGAGGACTTCTCAAACCGTAATTACACTCTTCCTTCTTCCAGGACATATTAGGAGTGATGTTACAAATGTTCCGGTTTCTTTTTTTAGCGATATTGATGTGCTTGGAATAGAAACACCTAAAATGGAAACTGTAAGTACTTGAACACATCTTTTACATCACAACTTAAATGACTATCTCCAAATTCCTCTAGATTACTGGTTTTCATTTTATGACTTTAACCACGTCTGCTCAAAGTAAGGAAATTTCCGACTGAAATTTTATTTATAACTTTAATACATTTCCCTAATGCTTTCTTTCAGCCACTATAACCCATCTCTATATTGACTCGTACAGAAACAAGTTGAAAGATAACACAGAAATCATAGGTAAGTACACCTCCCTATATTTCGTCGTGAGGATCGTAAAAGGTTATTCATGACATCATTTCTTTTCCGTACGCTTAGTAAGTTAAAAATAAATTTTGAATGAAAATAACACACAATATAACAATTAAACAATTAAACATGCACGTCGTTAAATCATTCGCCTTCTTGCCATTTCAATCCACCATCCCTTTGTACATTGTTTTGATATATACTCATATTTAATGTCTTGCCTAAATATTTTCTTCTTTTCCAAGTGGACACAACAAATGCAGTACATCTAAACATCAAAAGTGCTTCCTTTCTTAACACTAATATTTACTTTTTTCTGTTTTCTTTCTAGCCATATCTGCTCAACGAAAAGATGTGAAAACCACAACTTATTTCTAACTTGCAATAACATTTACCTCATACTCATTTTTTTAGTCACATTAACTCATCTCATTTTACCTAGAACAAAAAGAGTTCCCAAAGAACCAGCGGTAAGTACCCCTCCCTATATCTCTTTTATAACACATGCACAAGTTATTGACGGCACCATCATTTTCTTCTCAAACTCTTAAAATAATAAATTGCAAACAATGATAACAATTAAAAATAAAGTAAACCTAAAATTTATCATCAACTTAATGAAATCGTCATTCTTCTCTCGCCATTCCTTCTCATCAGCACTTCAGAAATTATTTCTGTGACAAATACTGTAACTTAGTCATTCTCTCTAACTTTGATATTATTTCCCCTTTCAATCTACAGAAACAGTCCACTTCGCAAGTTACAGTGAAAGTACAGTCTCATTTACCTCAACATTCTAAGTCCACCTTACAAAATACTAATATTTATTTTGTTCCATTTCTTATTCCAAAGCCATAATGATCTTGACGAATGAATCTACGCAAATTTACAGCCTCTTCTATCTAATGAAAAACGTAAGTTTTTTTTCTTAAACATATCCTTTCAGTTCATAAAAAAGTGTAGTACCATAATCAGGCTTAACCTTCCACAAAAATCTTTTGATAATAATATTTTCGAGAGCATACTTCTAATTCGCAGGTATGGCCAGTCCACAATCATTCCATGGCATTCAAGAGGACTACTCGAGACATAAGTACACTCTTAGTCTTTCTAGAGCATATTTGGAGTCCATGTCACTAATGTTTATTTTTCTTTTCTTAGACATTGATGAGCTTAAAATAGAGACAACTAAAATGGAAACTGTAAGTACTTTAACACTTTTTTTTAAATCACAATTCAAATGCCAATCGTAAAATTCTAAACCCCTCTAAATTATTGATATTTATATGATTTAACTACGTCTGCTAAATGAATAAATGTCAAATGAAATAACAATCAAACAAGAACGTCGTCAAACCGATTGCCTTGTCTTCCATTTCTATTCGCCATTCTTAGTGTATTCTTTTGATGTACACTGACTTAAATATTTTCTTCTTTTTAAGTCGACACAAAGAGGTACAGAACATGTGAAAGTCCTTATTCTCATAAGACTTTTATTCTATCTTTTTTCAGTTTCCTCAGTTCAAGATAAAGACAATTAACACATGGAAAGCATATTTGTAACATTGATACATTTTCCTGGCACATTAACTCATCTTATGTTAACAAGAGCAATTTCACAGCTGCATAGTTGCCACAGAAACCCACGGTAAGTACATCACCCCATATCTACTCTTTTAACACCAGAGCAACTTATTCATTGCATCATTTTCTTCTGACACGCTTAAAGATAAACATAAAGTTCAAATAATAATATCAATAACATGTTAAACATGAAATTAATCAAATCGTTCATCTTCTCTCACCATTCCTTCTCACCACCCCTAAATACTCCATCTTATCACTGTATCTCTAACTTTGATGTTATTTCCTTTTACTATCTACAGAAACAGTCCACTTTGCAAATTACAGAGAAAGAGCAGTCTCCTATAACTCAATGTTCTAAGTCTGTCCTTCCATGTTACTAATTATTATTTTGTTCCGTTGTTATTCCTCAGCCACAATCATCTTGACAAAGTTAAGGACTCTTGCGTCAAATAAAAACCGTAAGTTTTTTTTTGTTCTTCCAAAATAAATTTTACCAGTACAGAGAAAACCGAAGTACCATAATCAGGCGTAACCTTCAACAAAATGCTTTAGCGATAGCTTTTTCTTAGCAGACTTTCACTTCGAACAAATGGTCCAACGAAATTCCTGAAGACTTCTTGAACCATAAGTACGCCATCTTTGCTCCTTCCTGAGCAGACTTGAATGCATATTACTAAAGATTATTTTCCTTTTTTTAGCAACATTGATGTGCTTATAATAGGAGCAGCTGTGGAAACTGTAAGTATTGTAAAAATAAATCTCTTTTTCATCACAGTTCAAAAGCATAGCATCATTTTTCCCGTGCGCTACAACAGGACAGAAAAGTAAATTCCTGATAAGATGGTTAACTAAGATAAACTTAATCAAACCATTCGTCTTACCCGTCGACAAAGCCGTTACATTCTTTTATGACAAATATTATATTCTATATTTCCTCTTCTTAAACTCTGCAGGAACATTTCCCTTCGCAGGTGATAGAAGAAGTACTGTACATCTCAAATACCAAGTCCTTCGAAATTACTCATTAATTTAATTTTGTTTTCTTTTTCCTCCTCAGCCACAAATACTCAGTGTAAGGACAATTTTGTTTCGAAACATAAAATTCCTTGCAACTCAACTCCTTTTCCTAATGATATATAAATCCTATTTTTTTCAGCCATTCCAACACATCTTTATGCTAACTAGAACAAGAACAATTTGAAATTTTAGTTCCCGCCGACACAACGGTAAGTAGGCCTCTGTATATCTCTTTTTTTTTAACAAAGTTGTTCTTAGCATCAGTTTCTTTTTCATACGCTTAAACAATATAAAAAATAAATTTAAAATAAAACAACTGAAAAATGAAACCTGAACCTTCTCAAATCATTCGTCTTCTCACACATTTCTATTCATCATCCCTTCCTATATTATTTTGATATATTTTCTTGTTTATTATAATCATTGTTTCCCTAACTTTAATATGATTCTTTTTTACTGCCATCAACAGAAACAGTCAAATTCCTAAGTAACAGAGGAAGAACAGTCTCGTATACCAAAAAATTCTAGTCCGCCTTCCATGTTACTAAGATTTATTTTTCCATTTTTATTCCTTTAGCTACATTGGCCTACGCAAATTTAGGGATTCTTACTTCAAATGGACACTGTAAGTTTTTCTTCCTAAAACACATTTTCTGACATAACCTTTGACAACAAAACATTTATAATACATATGATATATATATTTTTTAGTCATTTCTGTTGATCACTTCCTTGCAAGTGATACAAGAAACAAAGTAAATGTCAAAATCCAAATCCTCAAAATTATTGATATTTCACCAGATCTGTTTTGCATGTTTAACACATTTCTCTAATTTTTTTTTTCCAGGCACATAACTCACCTTTATTTTAACTAGCACAAAAACAATTTGAAAGCTGCATATTTGCCACATAAACCAAAGGTATCTACGTTTCCCTATACCTCCTCTTTAACATCGAAAACGGTTATTCATGATATAATTCCCATCCATGCGCTTAAATACGTTAAAAATAAATTTAAATGAAAATAAAATATTAAAATGAACGTCGCTAAACCATTTGTCTTCTTTTTTCATTTCTATTCACCATCCTTTTTTTACATATACCCTTATTTTATTGTCTCGCTAACTTAAATATTTTTTTTCTTTTTGAAGTCACCACAACACTTACAGTCCATGTAAACAAATCCATCCCCGTAATACTAATATTTATTTTATTCTCTTTTTTTTTTCTTCCTAGCTACATCTACTCGTACTCAGGAAAGTTGCAATTGGTAAGGAAATATTTTTAAACCATGGTTTTTAGCAATAGAACACGACGAGGAAGCATCAACAAAAAGATTTAACGCTTGTTTTTGTTATCATTTTCAGTGAAGAGAACCTGCATTCTTTTGGATATTCACTTACCATTACTTTCTATTATTTCAAGCTGATCAAAGGCGGACGACGATAAAATTTAGAAGTCAACAAGAAAACAAATTACTAGAGTGAGTAAAGTATTATGAACATTACATGTTATCTATTTGAAAAAAATTATTGCACGTAGCGTAAGAACACAGAACTTATAACTTTACTGCTAACCACCAGTGCGTAAGCATTAGTTCTTAAATCAACTATCCGTTTCAACTTCCACAACTCAAATCCTGAGATCCCTTTATGATATATTAGCAATAGGTTCTCTCCACAATAGCAATCTCTCGAAATGCTTTGTATTAATCTCCCCTTGTTCACAATCTACACGCCTTACTTTTCAAAAGAAACCTCACTTTATTGCAAGTCAATAATTTCTATAATGCTCTAATTTATTTCAGCTCCTTTGGACTCATCTTTACGAATAAATCAACGTTATGGAACCTTCACAGTTGCCATAGAAACTGTAAGTATCACCATCTCTCGTCTTTATCACATCAAAAACTATTCCTAGCATCGTTTTCTTTCCATACGCTTAAAAAAATAAAATAAATTTCAAATCATTTTAACAATAATAAATTAAAACTAAAAAATTAAACATGAAATTCATCAAGTCATTCATCTTCTTTCGCCATTTCAACTTGACATTCCTTCAATTATTCGCTTGATGAACACACTTACTTAATCATTGTGTCCCTGACTTAGTTATTTCTTTTTACGATCTTCAGAAAGAGCCCACTTCGCCAATTACAGTCTAATATACACTAAGTCAAGAGAGAGCTCAAATGGATACTGTAAGTACTTTAATACACCTTTTTTCATCACAATTTAAGTAAAATTCCAAACCCTGCTGAAATATTGATATTTATTTTCTGATTTTAACCACATCTGCTTTGAGAATCGAAAATGTTAAAAATTGGACGTTACTTGTAAGTACAACACATTTCACTAATGCTTTCTTTCAGCCACATCAACTCGTATCGAAGTTGACTAAAACAAAAGCAAGTTGAAAGCTGCATAGTTACCCGGCAGAAACCAGTAAGTACGTCTACCACAATCTTTTCTTTGTAATTCTAAAACATTATTCATGACATCACTTCCTTTCCATACGCTTAAATAAGTTAAAAATAAATGCTGAATGAAAATAACAAACAATATAAAACCTAAACAACTAAAAATGAACGTCGTCAAATTATAAATATTTTCTTCTTTTTGGAGTAAACACGACAAATACAGTAAACCCGAGGATGACGAGTTCTTCCTTTTGTAGTACTAATATTTATTTTATTCCATTTAGCCACATCTGCTCGTACTCAGAAAAATGTTTACATGCCAATTGTAAGTACATTTCTAAATTTAACACAGTTCTCAAAACGGCAAAGTAGGATAATTTCAATTTTTACGTACCAATTTCTTATTCTTTAAGTCACCGATTTGTAAGAACACCCTTTTAAAATCAAGCTGCTCTCCACGATGACAATCTCTCGAAATTCTTCGTATTAATCGCCCCTTTTTTCACAATCAACACGCCTTACTTTGCAAAAGAAACATTAATTTATTGCAAGTCAATAATATAATGCTCTAATTTATTTCAGCCCCTTTTGACTCATCTGTACCAATAAATGAACGTTTCGGAAGCGTCACAATTGACATGAAAACTGTAAGTGTTTTCTCCTCTCTCTTCCTAATCGCATCAAAAAACTATTCCTAGCATCATTTTCTTTTCATACGTCTAAAGATAAAATATACTATAAAACATTAAAATTAAAAATTAAACATGAATTTCATGAAATCATTTATCTTTTCTCGCTATTCCTATTCGTCATTGAATTGTGCTCTTGATATGTACTCAATTATTGTTACGCTAACTTCATTTATTTCTTTTTACAATCTGCAGAAACAGTTCCCTTCACAAGTAATAAAGAAATTAACATTAAGTTTTTAAGTTTTGAGACTGACCCACTGGGGACGGTATTGGAGGTGGGGTGTGGAGAGGGCGCGGAAGACTTGGCAGCTGGGGAGTGGAGATGAGGGTGAAGACTTAGCAGCAGGGGAGCCGAGTGAACTAGGAACAATGGTGAAGACTTAGCGGCTAAAGAGTGGAGACAAGGTGGAAGACTAGGCACAACGTTAGAGACCTAGCGGCTGCGGACTAGACAAGACTTTGGAGACAGCTGAGGGACGGACACGCCGTTATCTCTGCAAGGATCGTTCCTAGTCCCCTGCCGCTAAGTCTATAACATCCTCTCAACTTCAGAGCCGCTAAGTCTCAAACGTCGTGCCTAGTCCCCACCCGCGTTGTCTCCACTCCCCAGCAGCCAAGTCTTCAACGCCATCTCCATTCCACAGCGGTTAAGTTGCCATTGTCTTCTCCACTCCTCAGCCGCCAAATCTCCAACATCGTCTCCATTCCACAGAAGTTAAGTCACCATTGTTGTCTCCACTCCTCAATCTCTGAATCTCCAACATTGTCTCCATTCCGCAGAAACCAAGTCTCCAATGTCGTCTCCACTCCCCAGCTGCCAAGTTTCCAACGTCGCCTCCATTCCACAGAGGTTAAGTCACCATTGTTGTCTCCATTCCCCAGTAGCCAAGTCTCCTGTGTCGTCTCCACTCCCCACCCGCTAATTCTCCTGAGCGGTCTCCACACCCCCACCAGCAAAGTTACCAGTGGCTTCTCCACTGCCCAGCTGCCAAGTCTTCAAAGTCCTCTCCATTCCACAGCGGTTAAGTCACCATTGTTTTCTCCACTCCCCAGTGGCTGACTCTCCAACGTCGTCTCCACTCCCAAGACGCCAAGTCTCCAACGTCTTCTCCATTCCACAGCCACCAAGTCTCCGGCGTCGTCTCCACTCCCCACCCCCACACTCCCACCCGCAAAGTTACCATTGTCTTCTCCACTCCCCCAGTCTCCAATGTTGTCTCCATTCCACAGGGGCTAAGTCTCCAACCTTCTCTCAAAACCCCTGATGCTAAGTCTCCAACATCATCTCTACTCTCCGACCGCTAAGTCTCTATTGTCATCGTCAGTCCCCAGCAGATTCAAATTCCTTAACAATCAAATCTGCTGGGGACCAAATCCCTTGGGAATAAATTTAATTCCCATGGGAATAAAATCCCTTGGGAATAAATTTTATTCTCTTGGGAATTAAATCCCTTGGGAATAAATTTTATTCCCATGGGAATTAAATCCCCTGGGAATAAATATTATTCCCTTGGGAATCAAATCCCTTGGGAATCAATTTTATTCCCTTGTGAGTCAAATCCCTTAATTGGACACAACACTGCAGACCTACCTGGGGACTAGAGACAATGTTGGAGAGTGGAGACGAATTGGTGACATAACCGCTGTGGAATGGAGGCGACATTGGAGACTCAGCAACTGGGGAGTGGAGACGACACCGAAGTCTTGGAAGCTGGAGAGTGGAGACGATGTTGGAGACGTCAGCCGTTAAGTCTCCAACTTCATCTCCACTCCTCAGCTGCCAAGTCTCCAACGTCGTCTCCACTCCCCGCGCGCTAGGTCTGCAATGTCGTCTCCATTGTTGCCTTTAGTCCCCAGCGGCTAAGCCTCTAACTTCGTCTCCACTCCCCTGCCGGCAAGACACCATTCTCATCTCCACTCCCCAGGCACTAAGTGTCCAATGTCGTTCCCATTCCACAGCCACCAAGTCTCCAACCTCGTCTCTAGTCCCCAGTCACCATTGTCATCTCCAATCCCCTGTTGCTAACTCTCCAACATCGTCTCCACTCCCTAGCCACTAAGTCTTCAATATCGTCTCCGCTCCCCATCCCTTAAGTCTCCAACTTCATCTCTAGTCCGCAGCCGCCAAGTCTCCAATGTCGTCTCCAGTCCCCATCCGCTAAGTCTCTTAAGTCATCTCGAGTCCCCATCCACTAAGTCTCCAACCTCGTCTCTAGTCCCCAGTCTCCAACGTCATCTCCACTCCCCAGCCGCTAACTCTTGAACTTCATCTCTAGTCCCTAGCCACCAAGTCTCCAACACGGTGTCCAGTCCTCATCCTCTAAGTCTCCAACTTCGTCTTTAGTCCCCAGCTGCTAAGTCTCCAACGTCGTCCGTCTCCACTCCCCATTCGCTAAGTTTGTAATGTTGTCTCCAATCCCCATCTGCTAAGTCTCCAAGTTTGTCTCTAGTCCCCAGCCGCTAAGTCTCCAACATCGTCTCCATTCCACAGCAGTTAAGTCACCATTGTCATCTCCAATCCCCAGCCAAATTCTCTAGTTGTCTCCACTGCCCAGCCGCTAAGTCTCTAAGTTCCTCTTCAATCATCAGCCACTAAGTCTGTAAGGTCATGCTTAGTCCGCAGCCGCTAAGTCTATAACGTCGTCTCCCCTCCCCAGCCAGCCAGGCTCCAACGTCGTCCCCACTCCCCAGACAGCCAGACTCCAACGTCGACTCCAGTCCCCAGCCGCTAAGTCTATGACAACATGCCTTGTCCCCGGCTGCTAAGTCTCCAGCATCGTGCCTAGTCCCCAGCCAGTCAGTCTTTAACGTCATCTCTAGCCCCCAGCCGCCAAGTCTCCAACACCCTCTGTAGTCCCCAGCCGCTAAGTATCCAATGTCGTCTCACGTCCCCAGCCACTCCAACGTCGTCTCCACTCCCCAGCCGCTAGGTCTCCAACATCGTCTCCAGTCCCCAGCCGCTTAGTCTCCAACTTCGTCTCTAGTCTCGAGCCACTTAGTCTCCAACTTCGTCTCTAGTCCCCAGCCGCTTAGTCTCCGACATCGTCTACACTCCCCAGCTACTAAAACACCGTCTTTACTCCCCAGACGCTAAGTTTCCGATGTCCTCTTCATTCCACAGCGGTTAAGTCACCTATCTCGTCTCCACACCCCAGCCGCTAAGTCTTCAACATCGTCTCTAGTGCCAAGGTAGCACGTCCCCAATGTCATCTCAACTCCCCAGCCGCTAAGTCTTGATCGTCGTCTCTAGTCCTGAGCCGCTTAGTCTCCAACGTCGTCTCCAGTCACTAGCTGCTTAGTCTCCAATGTCTTCATTGCCCAGCCGCAACGTCTCCAAGGTCGTCTTCAATCGTCAGCCGCTCAGTCTGCAAGTCTCAGTATGCTTAGTCCCCTTCATTAAGTCTATAACATCGTCTCCACTCTCCGGCCAGCCAGACTCCAATGTTAGCTCCAGTCCCGAGCCGCTAAGTCTACAACAATTTGCCTGGTCCCCAGCCGCTAAGTCTCCAATGTCGTCTCCACTCCCCAGCAGCTTAGTCTCCAACGTCGTCCCCACTCCCCTGCCGCCAAGTCTCCAACTTCGTATCCAGTCCCCAGCCGCTTAGTCTCCAACATCATTTCCACTACATAGCCGGTCAGTCTTCAGCATCGTCTCTAGTCCCCAGCCGCCATGTCTCCAATCCCCAGCCGCTAAGTTTTCAGTGTTGTGCCTTGTCCTCAGCTGCTAAGTATCCAACGTCGTCTCCACTACCCAGCTGCTAAGTCTTCCACATTGTCCCTACTCCCCAGCCGCTAAGTCCCTATTGTTGTCTCTTGTCCCAGCCGCTCAGTCCAACATCATCTCCTCTCCTAAGCTGCTAATTTTCCAACCTTGTGCCAAGTCCCCAGCCACTAAGTCTCCAATGTCATTTCCACTCCCCGGCCGCTTAGACTTTAACGTTGTGTCCACTTCCAAGCCGCTAAGTCTCCAACGTCGTGCCTAGTCCCCAGCCGCAAAGTCTCCAATGTCGTCTCCACACCCCAGCCCATAAGTCTCCACTCCTCAGCCGCTAAGTATCCAACGTCGTGCCTAGTCCTCAGCCGCTAAGTCTCAAACATCGTCTCCACTCCCCGGCCGCTGTCTCCAATGTCGTGCCTAGTCTCCAGCCGCTGTGTCTCCAATATCGCCTCCACTCCCCAGCCGCTCAGTCTCCAACGTCGTCTCCAATACCCCGCCGCTAAGTCTCCAACCTCATCTCCAATACCCAGCCGCTAAGTTTCCAATGTCCTCTCCAGCTGCTTAGTCTCGATCGTTGTTTCTAGTCCTTAGCTAGCCAGGCTCCAACGTCGTCTCCACTCTCCAGCCGCTATGTCTCCCAGGTCGTGTCTAGTCCCAAGCCCCTAAGCTTCCAACGTCATGCCTAGTGCTATGCAGCTAAGTCTCAAACATCGTCTCCACTCCCAAGCCACTAAGTCTTCTGGGTCGTCTTTTACAGTGGTAGGTCTCCAGTGTTATCTCCATTTCCTAGCAACTAGGTCTCCAGTTTCGTCTCCAAGTCTCCAGCATCGTCTCTAATTAGCCAGTTTAAAGTCTCTTTAGGTGTCTCCAATCCCCATCCACTAAGTCTCCAACGTTACCTCCAATACCCATCGCAAAGTCTCTAGCATCGTTTTCCAATCCCCAGCCACTACGTCTCCACCATTGTCTCCAATCCCCAGCGCTAAGTTTACAGCGTCGCCTCCAATCCCCAGCAGCTAACTCTCTGGTTTCATCGCTAATACCCAGCAATACGTCTCAAGCGTCGTCTCCAATCCCTGCCAGCTGAATTTCTAGCGCCTTCACCAATCTCCAGCCGCTAAGTCTCCAGTGTCATCTTAAATCCTCTGCCCCTTAGTCTCCAGTGCACTCTGAAATCCCCAACTGCTATGTGTCCGGTCAAATCCCAAGCCGCTAAGTCTCCAGTTTCGTCTGCAATCCCCTGCAGCTTTGTCCACGGTTTTGTCTCCAATCCCCAAAAGTCTCCAATGCTGTCTCCAGTTTCCAGTGTCATCTCCAGTCCCCAGTCGCTAAGTTTCAAGTGTCCTCTGCAATACCCACGTGATAAGTCTCCAGTGACATCTCCAATCCCCAGCCACTAATTCTCCAGTGTCGTCTCCAATAGCCAGCTGCTAAGTCACCAACATTGCCTGGTCTACAACGTTGTCTCCACTCCCAAGCTCTCAAGTCTTCAGAATCGCCTCAAGTTTTCCAGCCACTAAGACTCCACCATCGTATCCAGTCCCCAGGAGCTAGGTCTCCAGCATTATCTCCAATCCCCAGCTGCTAGGTCTGTATCATCCTCCCCAATTCTCAGCTTCTAAGTGTCCAGCGTCACCTTCAGTCCCCAGCTACCAAGTACCTATGCGTCATCTCCAATTCCCAGCTGCTAATTATTCAGCATTGTCCTCAGTCCCAAGGCGCTTATTTTCCAGTGTCATCTCCAGTTTCCAACCAAGTCTCCTGCATCATGTCAAATTTCCGCCCAGTGTAAACTGCATTTTCTGCAATCCCCAGCTGCTAAGTGTCCAGCATTGTCTGTAATCCCCTGTTCCTAAGTCTCCTGCTTCATCTCCAAGCCCTAGCTGCTAACTCGTCAACATCATTTGCAATACCTAGCTGCTAAATTTGCACTTCTTTCCCCACTTGCCACTGAATGAGAAGCATCACCACCACTTCCTAGTGCCGTCTTTACTCCGCAGCCGCTAGTCTCCAGTTTTGTCCCTAGTCTGGGAAACTCAACTCTCCAGTTATGTGTCATTCTCAGTCCCTGAATCTTCTCCAGTGTGTCATCTCCAGTACCCAGTTGCTAGGTCTACAGTATCATCCTTAGTCTCCAGCCGCAATGTAGTCATCAGTCCCTTGATGCTAAGTCTCAAGCGCCATCCCCAGTCCCCAGCCTCTAACTCACTCCTGTTGCCAGCTGCTAAGTCCCAAGAGTTAACCCTGCAGCCCCAAAGTCTCCAGTGCTGACCCCGGTCCCCAGCAGCTAGGTCTCCAGTGTCGTCCGCCAATCCCAGCCACTAGCTCTCAAGTGCTGTCCCAACTACCAAGTCTTCAGAATCATCTCTAGCCTTACCCCGGTCCCCTGCCACTAAGTCACCAGTGATGTCTCCTGATTCCAACTACTAAGTCTGCAGCGTCGTCCCTGGCAGCCCACTGTTAATTCTACCTCAACTTCTCCACTCGCAAGCCTTTAAAAGTCTCCTGTGTAGTCTCCAGTTCCTAGCCACTAAGGGTCCAGCGTAGTCCCAGGTGCCCAGCCAACACTTCTTCAGTACAACATCCCCAATGCTGCAAATCTTGTTGGGGCTTTTCAGCAGAGTTTGCCAACGTCCCTAACCCTGTGTACAGTTGCACAAAAATGTAACAGATAGATGACAAGGAAAAACATAACTATGCAAAGAAGAGGACATAAAATGGTAAATAGCAAGAATGATGCAAACTAACAGCAAGAAAACGAGTACAAGCAAAAATTGAAGGATGCTGTATAGAGCACAATATAAAATAGATATACATACAATTACTACGGTACAAATAAAAATGAATGCAGACAAACACAAAAAGGTGCATGTAACAAACATACAGACACTACAACTTAAGACAACAAGAGTACAAACAAACACAAAGGCATTCGTTCACAAATTGGCCAAAGACAAACAGTACTATCACAGATGACTGTACCGACAAACAATAAAACATGAAAACTGAAAATTAAAAACCAACATTAAGACACACAACGACAGAAGAACAAACAGACACAGAGGCAGAGACTGCAGAAAATGCAATTTTTTTTTAAATATCAAAGGTTATTTGATCATACAACTCTACCTCTGTGTCCCTCTCTCTATTTCCTCCAGATCTTTCCTTGACTATGCCTTTCCTTCACTTCTTCATGATTGCATTCCTCTTTTCTTTCCATCTCAGGGACTTTTGCTACTCAACAAATAAGAAAGTAACAAAATTATTAGTGTGACTAAAATTGAAGTGAATCTCAGGCAAGTGAGTGACAGTCAAACCAGAAGCCAATGACGCTCTGGAATAAATGACAGACATAAAAGTCAACTGAAAACAAAAAACTAACATCCAAATCAGAAACATTAAAGAATCAGTAAAATGACAAACAAGTGAATGCAAAACAAGTGAAGCACAAACAAGAATGGACAAACAAGTGAAAGACCAACAAGTAAATTAGACATTAAATGAGCAACAATCAAGCAAGAGAGAAACAAGAATTTAGTGAGGGACACAAAAGAAGGGACAAACAAGTGACATACACAAGTGAGAGACAATCGAAAAAAGAACCAGACAAGAATGCAACAAACAAGTCAGACACAAGCAAATTCGAAGGACAAACAAGTGACTGACAAACAAATGAGAGACAAACAAGAGAGACACAAGCCAGTGAGATAAAAACAAGCGAGGAACAATCAATCAACTAAAGGACAAATAAGTAACCGAAAAGCAAGTGAGGGACAAATAAGTGAACAAAAACCAAATCGGAATAAAAAAAGTGAAGGACAAATAATTGAGGGAGAAACTAGCACAGGGATAGTGAATAACAACTAAAGAACAAACAAGTAAAGGACAAACAAGACAGGGACAAACAAGTGAAGTAGAGATCAAAATGTGAATGAGAAACAAGTGAGGGACAAACAAGCAATGGGTGAACAAGTCAAGAAAAAACAAGTGAAGGAAAAACTAGTCAAGGACAAACAAGCGAGTGACAAACAATTCACTTGCTTGTCATTCATTTAAGTGAGTGACAAACAAGTGAGAGACAAATGAGACAACCAAGCAAGTGTGATACAAAAAAAGTTAAGGAAAAGTAAGTGAGAGAATAACAAGTGAGGGACAACCAAGTGAGGGAAACACAAGTAAGGGACAAACAAGTGAACAACATGCAACCATGTAAAAAACAAAAAAGTGAAGGACAAACATCTTAATGAGAAACAAGCAAGGGACGAACAACTGAGAGACAAACAAGCAATAGAAAAACAAGTGAGGGAAAACAAGTAAGGGAAAACCAGTGAGAGAATATCAAGTGAGAAACAAACAAGTGAGGAAGAAACAAAGTAGTGAGAGAATAAAAAGTCAGTGACAAACAAGTGAGGGACACACAAGTGAAGGACAAATAAGTGACTGACACACAAGCAAAAACCAAACAAATGAAGGACAAACATTTGAAAAACAAACAAGTGACTGGGACAAAAAATGAGGGCCAAACAACTGAGAGACAGAAAAGTGAGAGGTAAGCCAGTGAGAGACAAACAAGTAGGCAACAAGCAAAAACAAGACAAACAGGTGAATAACAAACAACTCAGAGACAAACAAGCAAAGGCCAAACAAATAAATGAAAAACCAGTGAAACCAAACCAGTAAGAGACAAACAAGTCAAGTAAAACAAATGAAGGACAAAATAGAGATCAGGGATGGATAAACAAGTGAAGAAAAAACAAGTGAGAGACAAAAGTGAAGGACAAATATGTGAGGGAAAACCATGCGAGGGGCAAACAAGTAAAGGACAAAATAGTTAGGGACAATCAAGTGAAGAACAAACAAATTCGAGACAAAATAAGGAAAGAAATTCAGAGAGAAAAAAGGTGAAACACATCCAATGGTAAAACAAACAGAGAGACAAAAAATCAGCAACAAATGGAGCAAAGTGATCGGCAAAAAGGCCGGTGAGCCACAAAAACATAAGCGGCAAACCAGTGACAGATGAATATTAACCAAGTGAAAAACAAGTATATGACCAACATGTGAGAGACAATAAAGTGAGGGACAAACAAGTGAGAGACAAACAGGCAAAAAACAAACAAGTGAGAGACCAGCAACTGAAGGACAAACAAGTGGGACACCAACAAGAGAGGAAAAAACTAGTGAGAGACAGACAAGTGGAGGACAAACAAGTGAAGAAAAAACAAGTGAGAGACAAACAAGTAAAGGACAAACAACTGAGGGACTAAAAAGTGAAGGACAAATAATGTAAGTGCCTGCAAGACCAGTGGAAGACAAACAAGTTGGAGACAAAGAACAACCAAGAGAAAAACAATTAAGTGATTGAGGGACAAACAAATGAAGGACAAACTAGTGACAGATAAATATTATACAAGTGCCCAACAAACAAATGGGAGATCGAGAAACAAATTATTAGAGATAAACAACTGAAAGACAAACAGGTAAAAGACAAACAAGTGAAGGAAAAACAAGTATATGACCAACATGTGAGAGACAATCAAGAGGGACAAACAAGTGAGAGACAAACAAGCAAAAAACAAACAAGTGAGAGACCAGCAACTGAAGGACAAACAAGTGGGACACCAACAAGAGAGGAAAAAACTAGTGAGAGACAGAAAAGTGAAGGACAAACAAGTGAAGAAAAAACAAGTGAGAGACATACAAGTAAAGGACAAACAACTGAGGGACTAACAAGTGAAGGACAAATAATGCAAGTGCCTGCAAGACAAGTGGAAGACAAACAAGTTGGAGACAAAGAACAGAAGGACAAACAAGTGAAGACCAAACTAGCGAACAACAAATATTAAGTCAGCAAAAACAAGTGGCAGACAAGAAGTAAAGGAAAAACAAGTGAGAAACCAGTCAGAGACAAAAAAGTGAAGCACAAACAAGTGTGAGACAAAAAAATAAATAAGGAAAGAAATTGAGAGAAAAAAAAGTGACACAAATCCAATACGAAAACAAACAGAGACACAAAAAAACTCAACAAAAAAAAAGTAACAAAATGGAGCAAAGTGATGAACAAAAAGGTGAGCCACAAACAAATACGGGACAAACAAGTGAGAGATAAGCAAGTGCATGACAAACAAATGGAACAGAAACAAATAAGAGATAAACAACTGAGAAACAAAGGTATAAAGAACAAAGAGTTGTCGGACAAAAAAGAAAAACAACAAGTGGATGACCAACAAGTGAGAGACAAACAACTGAGTAACAAACAAGCGAGGGACAAACAAGTAAAAAACAAACAAGCGACAGACCAGCAAGAAAAGGAAAAACAAGTGAGATGCCAAAAAAAATAATGCCCGAGAAACTAGTGAGAGACAGACAAGTGAAGGACAAACAAGTAAAGAACAAACAAGTGAGGGAAAAACTAGTGAAGGACAAACAATTGAGTCACAGACAAAGAAGTGAAAAACAAACAAGAAATAATGACTAATTAAGTGAGGGACAAACATTTGAAACACAAGCGAGCCAAACCAATCAGGGACAACCAAGTGAAGAACAAACAAAAGAAGGACAACAAATGAAGTACAGACAAGTCAGAGAGAAACAAGTGAGAAACAAACAAGTAATAGACAAACATGAGCAACAAAAGAATGAGGGGCAAACAAGTGAGAGGCCAACGCAAGACAGAGAAAAGTAAGGGACTAGCAAATGAGTGACAAACAAGGGACCAAATATGAACAGATATGTCCACCCAATTGCAAATATAACAACTATTACACAAACAAGTGAGAGAAAAAAACAAGTAAAGGCCAAAATAGTGAAGGAAAACGAAGTGAGACAAACAAGTGAAGAACAAACAAGTGACAGACAAACAAGTGACAGACAAACAAGTGAGAGACAAACAAGCGGAGGACAAACAAGTGAGCAACAAACAAGAGAGCACCGAACAAGCAAATGCCAAACAAGTGAGCAGCAGACAACCAAGAGACGAACAAGTGAGAGACAAACAAGTAAGGAACAAACAAGCAAGAGACAAACAAGCGAAGGAGAAACAAGTGAGCACCAAGCAAGTGAATGCCAAACAAGTGAACTACAGACAAGAGAGACACAAACAAGTGAGGTACAAACAAGGGAGAGACAAACAAGCAAGAGACAAAGAAGTGAGGGACAAACAAGTGAAGGACAAATCAGTGAAGGACAAGTCAGTAAAGAAAAAAGAGGTGAGCGACAAACAAGTGAGGGACAAACAAACCATGGACAAACAAGTGAGTGACAAATAAATAAGAGAAAACCGGTGCAAGACAAACAAGTTACAGACAAACAAGTGTGAGACAAATAAGAGAGGGACAAAAAAGTGTGAGGCAAACAAGTGAAGGATAAACAAGGGAGGGACAAACAAGTGAGGCACAAACAACTGAGAGACAAACAAATGAGGGACAAACAGGTGAAGGACAAATAAATAACAGACAACAAATGAATAAAGGAAAAACAAGCAAGAGAAAAGCAAGTGAGTGAAGCACAAACAGATGAGAGACAAACAAGAGAAGGATGTCACAAAAAAGTGAAGGAAAAACAAGGGAGGGACAAACAAGTGAGGGATAACCAAGAGAGGGACAAACAAGTGAAAACCAAATAAGCGAGGGACAAACAAAGGAATTAAGGAAAAACAAGCAAGAGAAAAACAAGTGATCGAGAGACAAACAAGTGAAGGACAAACAGCTGAGAGAAAAACAAGAGAAGGATGTCACAAACAAGTGAAGGCCAAACAAGGTAGGGACAAAAAGTGGGACACAAACAAGGGTCATGAACAACTGAGCAACAAACAAGTGAGTGAGAAACAAGCTAGCAAAAAAACAGTTAGGAACAAAAAGACAAACATGAGACAAAAGCAGTTAAGATTAAGACAAGTGGAGCACAAAAATGGAGACAAAAGATTGAAGGACAAACAAGTGAAGGACAAACAAGCAAAAGACAATCAAGACAGAAACAAAATAATAAGTGAGTGACAAAAGAGTAAGACCCACAAAAAAAAAGAACTAGGAGAAGGATATAAATTCATGGGAAAATAGGAAATAGGAAATTTATGGGAAAATAAAGCAAAGTAAAATACAAACTACTGAGTGAGAGATGACAAAAAAATGAAACAATCTATGGTGAGAAAAAAAGCAAGTGAGAAACAACTGAAAGAGTGGCAAACAAACCACGTGTGTGGCAACCAAAATCAATGAGCAGAAGAAGCAGAAGAAAAGTTATAGTTACAAGTACTGTACATGATTAACAAAGAAGTGAATGACAGACAAGTGAGTTACAACTATAATTATGTAACATGACAGAAAAAAACAGGCACACTAATTAAGACAAATCTTACCTGTTATGTACGCGGCCAATATCAAAGTGAGCATTGCACTTCTCATGGTATCATACTTATTCCTTGTCATCTTGCATCTGGTATCTAACAAGCAATTAAGCAACAAGTGAGAGTCAAACAAGCGAGAGTCAAACAAGCGAGAGTCAAACAAGAAAGAGAGAAACAAGTGAAAGACAAGCATGAATGAAGTGAGAAACAAAGGAGTGACATAAAACCAACTGAGCAACAAACGCATGAGCAACACAAAAGTGAGAGACAAACAACTGAGACATAAACAAAAGTGAGACCCATACAAAAATGCAAGACACAAAAATGCAAGAGACAAAAATGCTACAGAGAAACAAGTCAGTGACAGATTAGTGAGCAACAAAGACAAGCCCGAGAAACAAGTACATAAGAAACAAACAAGCGAGAGAAAAATGCTAAATAAACAATTATGCCAGAGAAAAAAAAGTGGGCAACAAACAAGGGAAAGACAAACAACTGAGAAACAAACAACTGCCTTAAAGTTATTTTGTATGAAAGGTTACTTTCCAAAGAAAATGTGGTGCTACATAAGCCGGGGGAAATGGAACACTATAGTTTGGTATCAAACAAAGGTCAAATTTCCAACATTAAGAGAAAATGAAACTGGCATTTCAAGCATAAGCTCTTCATCAGAGCCTGATGTTAGCCCTTCCTCATTCATTTTGACTAGCGGCTAACGCTCTAATTAAACTCCAGCTTCACTTTCTCCTCACATTGGAAATTTGATTTCTGCCAACTTGCTTGATACCAAATTTTACAATTATATTAGTATTAAGGATAACTGCATGAATAAAACAAGCAGACACTAAGACAAATCTTACCTGTTCTGGGAAAAAGTATCCAAGTGAGCATTGTACTGGATGGTATCTTGCTTGGTCCTTGTAATCTTGTATGTGGTATCTTTCCCTTAAGGCAGAAAATGAAAAAAATAGAATAAAATAAAGGAGTAACAAGAGAATCAATGAAAGTAAAATGAGTGACAAAAGAGCAAGTAACAAACAACTGATTAACAATTAAACCTGCAAGTGACAATTAAATGAATCACAAATCAGTAAGCAACAATTAAGTAAGTATGTGAGCAACAAACAGGTGAAAAACAGGTGAGAGATCGACACATGAGCAACAAAGAAGTGATCGGGAAACAAACCAGTGATTCACAAACAATCAAGCACAAACTTGAATTTGTGAGCATTGAATCATTGTGTACAGCAACTGTTAAAGTAAGTAACAAACAAACTGAATGAGAAGTGAGTGATATAAACAAGTTCATGAACTACACCATAAAGCAGTCAAGCAAAGTCCCCTGTAAGTGTTGTAAAGCACATTAGATCATTGCATCATGGTAATGCACTATAGAAATCAATAAAATTATCATTATTATTATTATTATTATTATTATTATTATTATTATTATCATTATTATTGTAACCAAGTAAGTTACAATCAAATGAGTAACCATGCACCCAGTGACTTAAGTACATGAGTAACAAAGACATGAGGGAACAATAAATGAAGTTGACTAGAGTACAAATTAAGACAGAAAAATCAATACCCAGTTCAGACAATAAATTATCTAAGCAAACATACTTCCTTCTTCCTTTTCATATTTGTCCAGCATCTATGCCTGAAATAAAAAACTATTATTATTATATAATTACTTGTTTCCCTTGACCATAAGTTAGGACGCCTTGACAAAAGTAAAACCCTTAGTTCAATTTAGGTTACCACAGTTACCTCTTCCCAATTGCTAGCTTTGCCAATTGCCTAATTTCCTGCATGGCACCTATCCTCCAATGAACTATTCACAACTTAATATAACTTCCCAGAAAACAATTATTTGCCAAGAGAATTGAAGCTTGTTCTTAGTTTTTAAGTATTCAAAGAATTACTCCAATTACTATATGTACAATTACCATGTTTCAATTTAAGATTCCACCATCTGACCTTCCACATAAAGTCTACAAGGTATTAATAATTATTGTCATCAACTACGGGATGCATCTTTCTGTAAATTGTCAGCAACTTCATGGGTTTCACAAGGTGTTTTCAGTGTACACTGACGCATGCTGTCACTCACTCACATCCCCGCAGACCATGCTGAGTTGTCTTATCTTAACTTGTCTTCTTTTTCTCATATTTTTGGCCCATAAGCAACTCATCTAATTTACTAGGGCTTGCTTTCCCTTGTGGTAGCTACTGTTATCGCATCCACTCTATAGGACTTGATGCAGGTGCCTGTATGTTCCACAAATGCATACTGGAACATTGAACCGAGAACTTCAAACTCTCTCTATTCGAGTCAAGTCTCAGCAGGCCATGCTTCATTGTCTTTGTAAGAAACGGCAGATGAAGGTTTTCCAAAAGGTTTCTTAAAAAAAAAATCACACCACGACCATTCGAATCTAAGCTGTGTGTTCGATTAAACCCGACACCAGATCGGAGCCCATGGTCAGACAATGACGCATACAAAACTGATTGACAGAATCACAACAGAAGATTATAAAAAAAGTCACACAACTTGTCACATCTTTCCTTTTTCCTGAGGAACGTCAAAAGAAAGAAAAAAACAAAACATCAGGGAGTGACAAAGTTTTTGAGCCAACGGGGCTGTTTCACTTGGTGTTGCGACCTCCTTGGTCCAGTGTGCACTTCAGACGGGGGGCACTTTCCTGGCGGGACAGTGGTCTCTGCCTCAGGGCTTGCTTCTGCTAATGTATCCGGGATAATTAGTTCTGGAACATCGTTGGATTCCCCTGTTTTGATTAGCTGCCGTCGACTTCTCCTATACACCGCCTGTCCTACTTGTATCCGGTAACTCCTTGGGCCAGCTGTGTCTGTGCATGTTCCAGAACTCCATGTTTTCTCACCAGGGTAGTCTCATTTGCACTCCCATGCTGATTGGTTCTAAAGGTTTGGCTTGCTTGTTGTAATAGTGCTGTTGCCTGTGCTTGGTACCTATCAACTTGCACGTGTCTTCCTCAGTGGAAAAGTTGGGCTGTAACAGTAAGCCTGCTTGAAAACTCTGATGCTCCAGCTGCTTGCACTTTGCAAACAAATTCTTAACAGTCTTAACTGCAGTTTCTGCCTTTCCATTGGACTGAGGATAGGCCGGCGATGATGTCTTGTGCTCGAACATCCAGGTCCTGGAGAAAACTGAAAACTCGCCGGACGAGAACTGCGGACCATTGTCTGTGACTAGAGTGTCTGGAAATGCAAATCTTGCAAATATGGCTTTCAGTTCCTTGATAATAGCTTGAGAAGTAATGCTGCTCAGGCAGACTACTTCGATAAAGTTACTGTGGTAGTCGCAGACACCTAATAACACCCTGTTATCAAATTCAAGGAGGTCAGCTGCAACCTTAGCCCACAGGCATGCAAAGAACTTGTGTGATTGCATTGGCTCCTTTCCTTGATCACTGTGATGGGACAAACAGACATTGCACTTGGAAATGTATCTCTCAGCTCCGTAGTCATACGCGGCCAGTACAGGGTTTCTCTGGCCCAGCGCAGAGTTCCTTTCTCATCACTACTGGTGCAACAATCTGCTGACCTTTGAAGATAAGTTCATCCTGGATAGTTAACTCGTCACGCCAACAAAGTGAGGGCGAACACATTCGAATGCTTGTTTTCTGCTTTCCAGCCATCCACCTCTGATAACCTCCTTTAACTTCCATTGTATTGGGTCATCTGCGGCCAGCAGTCAAAGGCCACTGGAAGCCATGTAATGTTGGTCAATGTCTTCCAGCTCTCTCGAGAACTCGGTGGTGTTCACTTCTGGTAGGTAAGTGCGACTTAAGGTATCAGCCAGCAGCATTTCTCTTCCTTTCTTTTATTTCACTTTCAGATTGTAGTTCTGCAGGCACAACAGCATTCTCTGGAGTCATTGGGAGGCTGATGCCCGTGATTTCATAAAGATCGCCTCAAAGGTTTTGTGATCCGTTTCTACATTCACCAGGTCTCGGCCATATACGTAGGCGTCAAAATGATCACAGCCAAAGACTATTGGCCGGAGTTCTTTCTCAATTTGGGCATAGTGTGTCTCGGCCGGTGTCAAGGCTAGTGAGGCATAGGCAACGGGCTGCCCATTCTGTATCAGCGCGGCTCCAAGGTGGGACTGGGATGCGTCACACTATAGCATAACTTCTTCCTTGAGATTATAATAACTCAGAACTGGGGTGCGCATAACCCCATTCCTTTAGCTTCTCAAATGCAGTCTGTTGAGGTTCTTTCCAAACCCACTGTATGTCATACTGTGTTCAATCCCTTAAAGGTCTGGTTGTATTGGAGAGATGTGGGAGAGATTTGGCGAGGTACTGGGCCAATCCCTGAAGACATTGTACTCATAGCTTGTCTGTAGGGGTTGGCATCTCAACAATAGCTCAAACTTTGGCGGGGTCTATTCTCAGTCCCTGAACAGTAGCCATGTGTCCAGTGAAGAGCACTTGTGGCTGTTGCAGCCTGAGCTTCTCTCGGTTTAGGCGAACATTTCTTTCTTCGCACCTTTGGAGGAAGATCAGAAGATTTTTGTCATGATCCTGAGCCGCTTCTTCAAACATGTCACCATAACCAACTGCAATAAAATCGTCTGCCACCACCTCAACACCCGTCACGCCCTCAATAAGCTCGTGCATTTTGCGTTGAAGCACTTCTGTTCTGAAGCTGATGAGATGCCGAATAGCATACGCCTCCAGTGATAATGACCAAAGGGGGTCTGGAAGGTGGTCAGGTATGAAGATTCTTCTTCAAGGCTGACATGCCAGAACCCATTTTTGACATCCATAATTGTGAAGACCTTTGCTCCATGGAGGCGTGTCGCAATGTCCCCAACTGTCGGAAGCTGATAACTTTCTCTCTGTATTGCACGATTCAGATCTTTGGGGTCAAGACATATGAGCAACTTTCCATTCTTTTTGGGTACTGCGACGATGGAGCTTATCAACCTGGTGGGCATGGTCACCGGAGCTACAACATCTTGCGCTTCTAAATCGTCTAATGCTTCCTTATACCTGGGCCTTGATGCCACTGTGATGCGACACAGGGCATGCTGTACTGGGGGAACA
>BLAZ01000569.1:2003080-2010580 GCA_014633955.1 Acropora tenuis
AATTCTAGCAGAGATGGTAAGGAAATCGTTCAAAATGTGCAATATCTCAAACGCTCTGGACGGCATCGAAGATGATGAAGTCAACGCTGATGATATGCCAGAACCAGCTGACGATGATAGGGGGATGGAGGACGAGTTTGAAACCGACAGCAAAGAAGATGGAGAATGAAAATTTCATTCATGAAGTCAAAAAACAAAACGGCTCCTTTAGGAGCCACCACTTAAATAAAAGTTTATGACCAACAGCAACGACTTTCGTGCGCAAACTACCGGTAATTTGTGCTATTGATAATTTCTCGGCTTACAGCTGAATCTAAACATTCAATTAAAGCTCTTGCTGCATTAGATTTTTTTGCAAAAATATTTGGCCACAAGCCGAACTTCCTATCTTGTAGGGATTTCACTAGCTTCCTGTTCAATTTGGTGCAACAGCAACGACTTTCGTGCGCAAACTACCCGTAATTTGTGCTGTTGATAATTTCTCGGCTTACAGCTGAATATAAACATTCAATTAAGGCTCTTGCTGCATTAGATTTTTTTGCAAAAATATTTGGCCACAAGCCGAACTTCCTATCTTGTAGGGATTTCACCAGCTTCCAGTTCAATTTGGTGCAAAAATTGATCGGCTTATTGGTGAATAAATACGGTTCATTACTTTTGCCTTCTTTAAAGGAGTTGTTCCTTCCTTTGATCACCATCTCATGCCTGCAGTGTAACGTCAGCAGTTGTCTGGACTTGTGCTTCTGGCTTCCCTGACACTTCTGGATGCAGGAAACTGGAATGATCTCCATTGCAACCAGTAACCCGGCAGAATCTCAGCTTTGGACATGAACTTGCCTGTGACCCAGAACAAGGCAGTTCCGTCCCCTTGATCGCACAAATGTCATCCTTTCCATCAAGGATTTCCTCTCGAAGTTACTGCATTGAGATAACAATGATAGAAACCACAGAGGGCGCATTTGGGTCTACCCTGATAGTGTTGTCTGCTTGTAGCGTTGCTCACAAGCGCCGGATTGGTCTGTGTTACAAAGGTAGATGCATTCCTCGCTGTATACCTCTGCTTTGTTTTGAAGCTTCCGATAGTGTTTGATGACTGGATATATCACTGAACACAGTGTGCATAGCTGTTCTAGCCTTTGCTGCCACAAAGTTACTAAGATCTTCAATCGTTATTTCTCTTCCTTGTCTTTCGGCGAAGTTATCACCTATGTCTTACCATCTCTGTCGAAGACGATAAGGTGGCCTGCCTACTATTGCTTTTAGTGGATCAGGGTTTTTTGCCTTTAATAATTGTTGATATATCTTGTCTTATTAAAGGTATTTTACAGCTGGTTAGTAGGGTGGAGAACCTCCTCCTGAGCACATTGCCGTCTTCTACCTTACTAGCAGGACCCTTTGCGAGCTTATCAATGTACCCAGTCGCTATTGTGTACCTTTTCCTGTACCTCTTCTATATCAGATTCCTTGCTTCTTCGTAACCCACATCTTCTTTCAATGTTAGGCAGCTTTCCACAATCTCTCTTACTTCACCAGTCGTGTATTGAACCAGATAATAGAGGCAGGCACTTTGACTCGAAGTTTTGCTCTTGATAAGGTTTTCAAACGCTCATATGAAAGTCCAGTGTTCTATTGGGTTCCCAGCTGGGGTAGTGGTAAAGCTAAAGCACTTTCTTGCTGTCGGAGAATGAGTTCTTTTATATGACAATTCTGCTGGTGCTGTGCCTCCAGAAGGCTTCATGCGAGAGAATTAATCACAAGGGGTTTGACTGTTTTGCTTGTTTCGCTGGCAGGTACGGTAACTCAACAGCTTTGTTGTCATCATCCTTCTCAATTTTAGGTGGATGACTCTAAGCTTCTGCATTCAAGGATGGCTATTCAACCTCTATGTTTTCAAGGCAACCACCAGTTTTCTGACCATATGGCATGGCTTGACTTCTGAACAGTGGGATGTGTTCTAGAGTTAGCTATTTGTCTGAGAGCTCGGTGGCTTCCCACTTGACTTGATTCACCTTCGGCATAGGCGAGTTCCTCAGCTTGAGCATGAGCTAGCTCCGTCTGAAGCTCCAACTGTTTCAAGTTTCATTTCTACGCTGAGCTCCTCTCTTTGAATGCTTCCAAGCATTCAGGATAAGCAGCTTCAGCTTCTGATACTGCCCATTTTGCTGCAGCTTTCAACTCTGCAGCTGAAATAGAACTTGCACGAGATACTCTCAAACCTGAGCGGCATGAGCACTTTGTACTGGTGCAAGAGCTAACATTGCTGACGGAACGTTTGGGTTACTCGCTGGAAGATTGCAAATTCCATGTGTTGGTGTTTCGGCCAGAATATTTTTTGACCAGACAATCCAGTGAGCAGTTTCATTTTCCAAGTCATATATTGACTGGTTTACAGCTTTGGAGTATTCATTTGATTCTGAAATACAATGCTTGTCATTCAGGTTTTAGTGATACGCATTGTGCACATTGTTGAAGTTGTCCACGACTAATTTTAAATCTTCAAGTTTTTCTTTAACCAGTGCGACATTTGTACAACCCAGCATCAAATTTCTCACATCATTCAGCGCTTTCGTAACAAGGCCCTTTGTTGTGCTTCTTGATTGCCTTATTATTCACAACCTTTCAGAATCAATACCATCCCAATCCGAGATACGGTTTTGCTCTTTAATTCTCTTGCTAGATGCAATTAACGTCTGTATTCCTCACAGAACTTTCAGCCATGATCGATTGGCATCTAATTTCAACTCGGGAGTCTAGCTGCGTGTTCGAATGTTACATGATGATCAGAGCACAGGTAAAATATCTTGCGCGATTTTCGGCGTCGAAAAGGAACCAGTTCGACAAAACACACAGTGTAAGTTTGTGATTCTTGAGATTCAAACAAAAAACAACTGGAAACGAAACAAAACTAAGAATAATACAGAACCATATAATGTAGAGCTGATGGCAAGTAATGAAACGACTATAATGAGATCTAATTTATGAAATCAACTTATGAAAGAAACAATAAACTAAACTGAGCATGAAACAACATAATTGACTTACTTTGGTCTGCTTGGGACAAAGCGTAGCGATTAAAGAAATTATAGAGACTGAGCAGCACGATCTGACAATAGACCTCCACAAAAAGACTAAAGCAATCTGTTACTATCGGCAACAATACATCTAGCAGTCCGAGGTTGTGATTTGGAGTTCCACAAGGGTTGATTCTGTACCCTCTCTTATTCACTCTTTATACAGTACCTATCTCTGCTCATAAACTAGACTGTATGTTCTATGTTGTTGATTCTCAATTATATACTACTACTGATCCTTTTGATCAATGCTCTGCAATCAACACCCATCAGAAGTTAATTAGTGAAGCTGTAGAATGGAACGCCAACAATAAGTTAGTGTGCAATCCTAGTAAAACAGAGGTCATCCAGTTAAGTTCTTGTTTTCTCAAGAACCCAATTATCGGTGACGTTTTGATTTGCAACACTAGAGTCCAACCAACAGACCAAGTTTGCAATCTAAGTGTCAACCTACAAAGGGAGATCAACCTTAAGCATCATATCAGAAAAACATGCAGAAGGCTATGTTGATGATTCGATCTATTGGCAGACTGAGGAAATAAGTGAGCAAGGATAACCTTAAGATGATGGTCAATGCTTTCATCATGTATGCTTGGATTATTGCAACAGTGTATACTGTGGCCTACCCAAGTGAGAAATTCATAAGCTGCAACATGTTCTGTACGCAAAATGTTCTGTGCTGTACACTTAGTTTCAGGAATAAGAACATGTGACCATATGACTCATGTTAGGAAAGACTTGCACTGGGTTAATATTGGTGCCACTCTGAATTTAAAATACTACTTTTAACATTTCAAATTGTAAATGATTTAGCCGCCCGCCGGCCGCCCTTATTAACTTTGTCTTCATTACTTGTCAAATATCAAGTGGTTAGAACATTCTGCTCATCTAATTTGTTTCCTCTTGTATCTTTGAATAGAAAAGCCAGCCAGGTGACAATACATTCCCAGTGAAATGAGCTTTGCTGTGAACATAACACCATATTTGATTTTATATCTTTCACTTTGTGATTGTGTAAGTGTTCAGTGGAGCCCAAGTCACAACTGCCAATGATACTGCTTCGCCATGATGTCTCACTTCCTCCATTACAAGTGCATCTATCAGCAGTTATTCAACAGCTCCTAATGCATTGACCAACGTAGATTTCATTCTAGTCCTGGTGATTTTTACATGGCTAAATGTAAGTTAGGCTAAGTTAATCTAAATGAAATGCCTCCATTGATCCTCTCAACTGTTCATGATCAGTGGGGTGACTGCAGGGGCTTGCCTTGCACTGTGCTTGTATGCGAGCTTTAGTCACCATATTAAATTTAGCAGTTGTCTGCTCAGTTCATCTTTGTGGATCACTACTTTGGTCGCCATAGTTACAGCCTCCTTGCTCTGTTGATCTTTGTGAATCACTGCTTTCATTACCTATATTACCAATTTAGTGCCCAGCCCTTCCCACCCCTCATATGAACTGGATCATGTTAGGTATTGGGTTAGGTAAACCTCTCCACTAAAGTTACTTCAATGTGATGGTGCTGGTTGCTGGCCATTCCCACTCAAAGGGTTGCCATGGAACCCCCCTAGTGTAACTTAAAATTTGCAAGCATTCCTATGTACAACTTTGATTACTTTTCTTCATCTCAGGCTGATCTATGCCTACAATTCCCTCACATAAGCAGGTCCAAGCAGATGAGCAATGATCCTTGTGGTTTATTCCAAGATGCCTGTGTAGATTCAAGCACTCTTAGCAGTACCCTAACAATACCTGGAAATGTTGCCTTTAGCAGGAATGTTACCCTTACTCTGGTAATAGCATTTGATGACAATATCTCTGGCATCTTATTTGTCTCAATTTTAGTATACCTATCTATTTAACTTTCCTCACAATTTCAAATAATTATTTTTTCCATTGTGTCCTCTTGCACAAAAGTAAACACTAACACTGTCGTTGCATGGATTTAACTGTTGCCTAAGTGTTGGAAAACCATTGGGTACCAATATTTGAGTCTGTTCTGAAATTGTTGAAAATGTTGGAAAGCTCATGAATTATTTCCATGGCCTACAGGAGAGGTTGAGAAAAGTTGAGAGAGGACATTCCAGGTCACTGAAAACAGTGAGGAAGAAACCAATAATTATTATTATTTTGGTACTTCAGACTATCTTATTGACTATTATTCTTTCTTAATGAGCCTTTATCTCATAATCCTCTCTCTTCTTGTCTTTTACTACATCTCTTCACCTTAATCTCAGTTTGGATCTGCATAGTGCAGTATAGAGGCCACTTCATTCCAGTAACTCATCTTCATTATAAACATTACCATAATAACATTATTACTAGCACTTTGCCGTCAGATTGCCCAACAGAGAAATCCAACTGCGTCTTTGTATAAACTATACTTTTGTAAGCTCTAGATGTGTATTGTGAAGCAAGGCGGTCTATTGTCTCTTGTTGTTGACTGCAAATTCTGAACATTGCGTGTGCTGTTGCCTTTCAGAATGATAATTATTTTGCTGATGTGTACTTTGATCTGGGGCAGCAATTGCTACCTAATCCTTTAGTTTTGGATTTCAGGCCACCTGTTCTTAAACCATTTGTGGATTTGGGTTTCGGCTTTTGATCAGCCCCATTGTGATTTTTTCTTATTGATGCACTCTCAATGTCCTTACAGTTAAATTTTTTCTTCAGTTGTCCCAAGACCTGTTTCTTTAATCTAACCCTCAATTGTTATTCCTTAAGAGAACAACTGGACTAGCTACCAGTAAGCATCTCATTCAATTTCATTGCCAGATTTCACAAGATATTGTCCTAGGCCCGGTTGTTCAAAAGCCGATTAACGCTAATCCCAGATTAAAAGTTAACCAAGGAGTTTATTTCTCTACTCTAAGGTGTTGTTGAATGCTGATATTTGGCAAAACTTTACATTAGAAGGGGTCGATTTTCAAAAACAAAAATAAGCGAATGAACTTTCACCAAATAGTTGAAAATAAGAAATAAAAGTTTACGCTAATCCTGGATTAAGTTAATTGTCTTTCAAACAACCGGGCCCTGGAGATTACTCATGTTTTGAAGTGCTGTTTTATTGACCAAGCACAGCAACCATATTAACATTTGGAATCCGCAACTGAAAAACAAACAAGGCCATAGTATCTCCTGACGGCATACATTCCACACAAGATCGCATGACATCACATACATTTTGGGTCAGTTAGTACAGATAGTAGGCATTTTGCAAACTCATGTGATCAATCCTCATAGCTAGATCATATCAATAATTATTTACAGTAACTGCTTTTATATTCAGTATCACACATATCTAAGGTACAGTTAATAACGAAAAAAAAGTTGTTTACTGTAGAGTTTTTTAGACAAGCAACCAAAGTAAAGCACTCACCAGTCCAAATGCCCAAACTAAAAGGGGTCTTGTCATATTAATTTTGGTGCATCAGTCATTCAACCTCTAAAAGAGTCATTCACAGTCTGAATTTGTTGACAAAAGTTATACTGAGGTGTGATTGAAGAAACCATCCAACAAGAATGAAGAAATAAGACAAACTACTCCTGATACATTTTACGACATTATTTGTTATCATTATCTTTGGAAATGTAAATAATCATTTATCCCATCCTCGGCTTATATTATTGAACTTTTCCAAGAAGAAAACTACCACTGTACAAGCCCACAGACTACTAAATGTGCAATATTAACTAGCCAGCATGTATCCAGTTTTAACAGCCTCAGGCAACCATCACAGGCATGACGTGGCCTGCAGTTTACAGCCCACATTGTTGGACCGTATACTAGATGGATTTCTAGTTTCTAAAGAAACTGTGGTACTGCATCGGTGGTAATCAGTGAAACAAAAAATTTAGTTTTATCAAACGAGTTGATAAAGGTTGAATTAACACCGTGAAAGATTTAGAAAGGTGACATTTCGAGTGTCAGAGCGATTATGAAGGGCTAACGCTCAAAATGTCAGCTTTCTACATCTTTCACAGTGGTAATTCAACCTTTCACAATTTTTTTATAAATCTAAATTTCTGGACCATATACTACATTTGACATTTACAACTCCCAAATAAATTTGAGTAACACAACCGAGGAACATTTCATGCCAGTAAAAGTTTTCTGATAACTGAGACTGCAAAGGTGACTCTTGTTGGCATTATGTACCAACTGCTTCTTACTATTAATATCATCATCATCATCATCATCATCATCATCATCATCATCATCATCATCATCATCATCATCATCATCATCATCATCATCACCATCATCATCATCATCATCATCATCATCATCATCATCATCATCATCATCATCATCATCATCATCATCATCATCATCATCATCATCATCATCACTGTTTCCTCCAGCTCAAAAGGAGTTTGAGGAGTATGAAACTGTGCAATTGATACATCTACAATCATTAAAGAACA
>BLAZ01000569.1:2015580-2018080 GCA_014633955.1 Acropora tenuis
GAAACGTTTTAAAATCAGAATTTTCCTCATAAACGTTGTAGAATGAAGCATTTATGACAGGAGAGTGCGATTAAGGCCGAACAGGACGAGTAAAGTATGACTTTTGAAGTACGATTCTTTCGATTCTTTATAGATCTTCTTTCACATGCTTCCGATTATTCCGATCTTTCCGATCTTTCTCCGACTGTCCTGATCATACGATTCTCCGGTTCTTACGATTGTACTATTGTTCCGCTTACACCGATTTTTGTTCTCCGATTCTTCCGATTATACGATTGCTCCCGAGCAAAAAATAGCCCATAATGATGAACCCAACGCCGAAGACCACAGGTCTACTACGCCAGCGAGCCCTTAAAACTAATAAAGTTGACCAAGACTTATTGTTCCTTTCCAAATTATCGCCATTTCATACTAACCAGGCCAGAAGCTCAAAGCTGGGAGCATTAATCTTCGGTTAAATTTGCCTCAACGATGCAAGAAAGGATGTTTACGGCCAAAACGAATGCAAAAGACGTCAAAGGGAGATGTCCGGCAACAACCAGCATGACGTTTGTTCTTCTCAATATTCGTGAAATAATCATTTCAAATTCAATTTTCATAATCTTAGAGATGGTTCTTAAAAATTATGGAGATATTTCAGCTCTATAGCAGGAATGAGTGAAATGGCGTTTGCGTCCCCACCCAACGGAGAAAAGACAGTATAGTACCGTGGGAACAGTTGTTACATAAGAAAGCTATCTTAATCAGGAAAAGTTGGTATCAAACTAGTAGACGATTAAGGATCAAACTGCTACAGAAAGAAGGTAAAAGGGCTGATATATGAAGCATTAACCCTTAATCAGTGTCTGCAGTAAGAACCAACCAACAAACTGTTCTTCAGAACATGTTTTATTAATCATTCAAGGACACCCTCAAACCTTCGCAAAGTAACGTTTTCACTCTTTGAGCTCATGCAACTTCTTCTTTGTTAGTCCGTAAATTATTCATTTGAAGGCAGCCATTTTGTTGTTGATGGGACGCGCCTTGAATTTGTCAGATTTTCTGTAAGCATCAATGGCTGGTAGTTCCTTTGAACATCATCAAAGAGAAGGAGGAGTATTATCATATTATTACCTAATTAATGTTATTATTATAATAATACAAAATAAAGAAATGTAATTGATTTCAGAAGTAATCAACTTCTTTTACCTCAATCCTTTTTGCAAATTCCTGGAGAATATATAGATAAATAATAAAAACGGATAGAAGTTAAGTAGCGATTTGTTCAAACACTGAACAATAAAATTATACACTGCGATGGAACACTACGGGTTCAAATGCTTTGTGCACAAGATGCTTCTTTATGTAAGAACGCCATCCACACCTCAGAACGAATTACGGTCAAGTCGCCCGAAAGTCATGTTGCCCGAAGTCATGTTGCCCGAAATCAAAGTCATGTTGCCCGAAATTCATTGTCATTTCGCCCGAAATTCATGGTCATGTCGCCCGCGACTTAACCAATCCCAGCCGTGTGAAATTCTTTGTTCGAGAACATTCTTAACACGTTTAAAATTGGTCTTTGCCTTTACTTGAGAATTAATGTTTTGGTATTTAAACATCTCTGTCAGCCCCAAATTTTTGACTTGGTCTTACATTATCGTCGGGTTTTTTCTGGGCGTGTTATTCTTGTTTTTTTAAATATGTCTATTGCACTGTTTTATATTTAAATGTTGGATAAAATGTAAACATATTAACAAGCTTAAGAACAAGTTGGAATTGTTCAAAATTAAAAAAATAATAGTAAAACCAACTGCAGATCAAACCGTACAAACGGTATCTACACATGGCTCGATCTCCTGAGGACCAAAATCATCATCTCCTCTAAACCCACAAACAAATATGACACCTTCATTCCATGCAGAAATGCTAAAATTTGGTATAAAACAAGGGTCGAAGAGCTATGCTATTTTAGGAGAAAGTTGCTTTAAATGACCTAGCTTATACTATGTCTACTGTTTCTTAGTTCTAGAGCATGACTAGACAAGACACTTATTTTAAAGCCATAACTTCAACTTCTGTGATTAGGGAAACAAAGACTTCGTATTCTTATGTGTACCGTGAATCACCATTGAAATAACAATAATCTTTCACCAAACAACAAACAAACCAAAAAGAAAAAATCTACACATAAACACACCTTCAGATTGTCATGGGCTTCAAGCAAGGACGCATCAAAAAGCTTATGCTGATCCAAATACTCGAACAACATAAAGTCAACAAATGAAATCTATCACAAAAGGACAAGATGACAGTTAGCATTATGATGAAATCAAACTGGAACCCAATGCTATAAACACTTACTCAATCAATTGCATCAGACTGCTTGGAAGTGAGAAACGTTACCATTCATGCAGTGATGCATAGCTCCTAAATGGAGAATTGTTTGAGCCAGTGGTAATTTTGGTACCCAGCATGTGTCCCCATTACACATCCTCATTGTACCCACCACACTACAAGGGTG
>BLAZ01000569.1:2061786-2063977 GCA_014633955.1 Acropora tenuis
TTGAGGGCGGCGCTTATTCGAGTAAATACGGCATTTTAGAGTTACGCAACGAGCGGATTTTTTGGTGAAACTTCGATTCTCCCGTAATCTGGTTGGAAGTCAACTTGGCTGGAATTTACCACGTTTTTGAAGTTCTGACGAAACCGTGAAACTGCATGTTCGGAATTGTGCTGGAATTATCAGCAAACCGGTACCGAGTTTCCTGTGATAAGCTGGAGGAATAATGTGTTAATACCGATTCAAACAGCGCTTGCTTTTAATTTAATTTGCTACATGTGCATGGTTTTACACACCATAAAAGTGTTCCCTACTTGTTTTCCCTACTTGTTTTCGACACCTCGAGCAAGATCTCAACAGCAAACTGAAATTCTTATCCACTTGTTGAAGAAACAAGGCAAACTGAAATTCTTATCTACTTGTTGAAGAAATTCGCCCCAGTAAATGACATCAGCAGCGTGTTTTATTTAGTCGACCCTATGTGGTTATTTTCTCCACGAATATGGAAATAACTTCAGTTCTAGGGTAACTGCTCATGCGTCAACAAAATACCGAGGCAACAGTACCTGTGGACGTGGTGCCAGAGCGTCGTACCAAACGATGCTCCCCGAGATTTCGGTCGGGAGGTCGCTTTTGGAGCTAAGCTTCAGATACCTGTCGTCAGGAAGGGAGGGAGGGAGAGAAATGTCGGCCCCTAGACCATTTGGAAAGATCTCTTTCGTCCACTCAGCTCGATTAATAATTGATAGCAACTACTTTATATACAACAGCATTCTAGTAATTTCCTCCATATGGTACGTTCAAGTGTGCCTTGCAGTGGTTCATACTTAACAATTGCGCATACGCTCTTGCAGAAAACACTCCAATTTATAATTCAGAGCCATTATAAATCTTATGTATTGCCATATGGTACGCGCTGGTGCATACTGGCACAAAATGCACGACATCCACGCATGTGCATTCGCTGTACAAACAAAATTGTCCGTTATCTCGTTTGGATTTCTTTTTCGGCGGCTCTTGCGAAGAGAGACTTTGTAAGACTTTCAATATAAACGCTGAAAAGTCTAAATTTTACTCTAAAGCCCCATTTACACGAGCAATTTTTCCTTGACAAGTTTGCCTTGACAAGGAAAAATCGCTCGCGTAAATGGGGCTTTAACATTAGCGTGTATTCATCCTCTGAAGTTTTGGCATTTTCGTTATCTCAATGGGCCAGCTATGCTAGATCGTGATGGAGGGTTTGAAACTTCTCGACAAATTTATTTTTTTTTCAAATTTTTCAAATTTTTTTAAATTTTTTTTTCAAATGGAGACTAGAGAGCGGCCCACAGCAACTGATCTTGTTGACTTTGTTTATTATCCGGCCGGTTTCGTCTGATCAAACTTCATCAGGAATTTAACGTTATATCGTGAGCCCCAAAATTAAAGTTACACCTTTTCTAGGCAGGATTTACGTTATATCCTGCGTGTGTTTCTTGTGCGTGTTTTGCTGTTCACACCCTTACTGGAACGTGCTTTTGTACTATAACTTTATGTATAAAACTAGTTCCCTTTAGAAATCTTGTTACCATCCCTGATGAAGTCTGTTTGATCAGATGAAACCGGTCGGATAATAAACAAAGTTAAGAAGATCAGTTGCTGTGTGCTGCTCACACGCTCGAAACGTCATCTTCGTAATCGAATCGGCAAGTAACGTCGAAGGTCTTCGTCGTAATCTCATCGGAAAGCGACGACGAACAAAAAATATCAAACAAAATTTTAAAAAAATTTTTAAAACATTAATTTTTTCAAATTAATTTTTCTTACAAATTTCCCGTCTTAGAAAACGAAGGAGGAATTCCCTGCAAAACCAGTTATTGGCTAGGAAACAAATAATCTGACCTATGGAAGAAAATTCCTGTTCTTTCGGTAACACCGGGAAAAAGGAACTACCTTGAAGGATAGTTCTTCTTTCCGTGGAGGATGAGCGTACCATTTGGAACGCATACCAAGTAGTCAGTCTCCGTCTTCATTTACAAGATGCGAGACCAATTAAGAAGAACAGGAGAAAAAATTTTCTGGACCGTGGTTGTGCCTTGACGCTAAAGCCTGGTTTCCATATGATCGCCCCGATCGCCCGGGTCGCCTCGATCGCTCGAAATAGTGTACAGACGATCCAAGCGATTATATGGAAACAGTGACGGAAAGTTGAGGG
>BLAZ01000569.1:2079420-2081920 GCA_014633955.1 Acropora tenuis
GTATTAATCGAATTTACAACTAAACCTTAATGTGTGCTATAGTATTGATATATTTAAAAAGAAATTAAAACCCTGCGGCGGTATGAAACAAAATTCGCACCCCCTGCTGGACAAAGAAGCATGTATATCGCAGAGACTAATGCGGTGGAGGAAATATTTTCCTTGTTGCGTCGCAGTTATGAATGCGTTGCTGTTTTTTTTTTCTGTTGAAGTAAGGTATTTGTGCACTGTGTACATAAATTTCGCTTAACGGATATATTTCTTGGAATTAAGGGACGGGAGACAAAGGTGGTTCTGTTGCTAGCAGCTGTTCAAGCTGGGGACTGGGGGGGTGGGTCATTGTTGATCACGAGGTGTGGGGGCGTTTTAGAAGATGGAATGAATTTCTATTTGGAAAAAAAACTTGTGCTAGCACTTAAAGAAGTTTGTTCTATTGCATGTGATAAAGCTGTGTGAGTCCACCTCTGGTAAAAGAATGAAATTTCTCTGGTAAAAGAATGAATTTCTATTTGGAAAAAAACTTGTGCTAGCACTTAAAGAAGTTTGTTCTATTGCATGTGATAAAGCTGTGTGAGTCCACCTCTGGTAAAAGAGCTTCTTGGTTTGTTATATGAGAGAAAACGAGTATAAACGCGTTTCAATGTCGGAACGCTGAAAAATGACGAGAAAGAAAAGAGAAAATACATTGTAGTGAAGCAAAGAAGGATAGAAAGTAATTAAATAGCAGATTTTGCTGAGTAAAATGCCGTCGAAAGTTTCGTGTGCCCTCGCATGCTCGTCGCTTCGGATGTTCGCGCGTTGGATAGTGCGTTCGTGCTTTCGTTTCTGCGTTTGCTTTCAGCTGGCTTGTTCTTTGACGTCATGCTGACGAAAAGCGTGGTTGTTTAATGGCCCTTTATTGACTCCACTCACGCGACGAAAGCGGTAATTTTTCAAGGGAATTTTGCTGATAGGAAAATTAAAAGTCAATTGACAAGCTAGTTACCTGGGCCATTAGTTAATGGATGTGAAGTTTGTAATAATTATCACTTCGGGAGATTTTATCTAGATAAAACAGCAATGTTTTTTTTCTCCATTTTGTTCTGTTTATTAGGAACTTCAAACTGACGCGAGCATTATGTCTCTCAAAAATTTCCCAATTGCATGTGTATTTTAGTTTGTTCAGACCTTTTCTCCCTTTTTACTATGGTATGATAACTGTACAAGTACGGGCCAAATTTAAGTGCAGGAAGTTATTCTTATTTTTGATAGTAAAGTTCGTGAAGAAAGATGCGAGTTGCTGAAATATAGAAACGGATCTTCTTAGTGTAAGAAACTACGTGTTCTGAAGAAAATTGCGGTTGAAACATTTTCTTTAATGGCAATTTTCTAAAATGTCTAAAGCATCAACTTTAAGATACCGCCGACAACTTGGCAAAAAGAGTCGTTTGATTTTTGGAAAAGGAACTTGAGGAAGACAAATCCATTGAGAAGTTATTGGAAATCGGATATCAACGGTATCCGGTCATCTCGCCACCAGGGAGTTTCGCCACCAAGAAAAGGTAGTCGAGGTGAATTAGCTGTTCGGGAGAGAGTAAAGTAGCCGAGGTGAATTAGTTGTTCGAACGAGAGTCATGTGTTGCACCAGCGGTAGCCCTCTGATATCAAGCTGAACTTACTTTGTATAATAGCTAAGTTGTGTCTCACTTTTTATACGACTCTAAAACAAAAAACTAAACAAAAATTAAAAAACAGCTAACGTAGGCAATGCAAAAAACTGCTGCACAATCATAACAAGAAAGTCACAAAACTAGAGCGCCACTTGTGTTATCCTTGAAAAAAAAAACGTGCGCATTTAATGTCGCTCGCTTATTATCAACTTCAGTGTTAATTGAGAGACTAAAAACAGGCTTTGCAATGGTTTTCGCGAAACGATCGAGTGACTTGAAATAATGAATCCCGAACTCAAAGTCTCGACTTAAAAATTTTGCTGTCTTGCGGATTTTACTATTGTTATACCCAGACAAATACGTCGTAATTCTTCCACGTGAAATCCATGGTGTTTAAGGTTTGTGTGTTTGATTCAAGCAGGGATTTTACCCCTTAGAAATCTACTGAATAATTTTGCTTTCGCAAAGAGTTTGTGTGTTTTCTTAAAGAAGTCATTTCCAGCTGCCTTTTGTCGGTCGCGTAAGATGTCCAATTTTGCAACAAGGAGTGGGTGAGACAGGTACTTTATTCTTGTTCTTTTGGCAACATGATTGTGAATTTAAGTTCCGTCCCTTGGAAGGGTTTTCACGTAAAAGAGTTGTGAAATTTTTGTCCCTGAAAAAGCCATAATTTTTCTTTGCATTCCCAGCCAAATCTTTTGTAAGTAGTACGGGTGTGGCTGAAAGTTTAAACTTGGTCTGTTTGTTCTCTTCTTTTCCAACGAATTCTTTATTTTCTCAGTATTCTGTTCATTCATATTTAATGCAGGGATTAACTATGGTCAATGGTTTGAGCAGTGTGCCAAGGACTT